>CAODLS011833052.1:0-12653 GCA_948243855.1 Flueggea neowawraea | reverse complement strand
AAATCCTTGTTTCACATAAATTGTTTTTGAAGTCTTTTTAGTAGAAAAAGGATTGTAGCCTAAGCCATGCTTGGATAAGGATTGTCTTTGAGAACCTAAAAGTTTCTTAAGGTTTTCCTTTCCATTTGTGAGGTTTGTGGCAATGGATGAAAAATCATCAACACTTTTCTTCAAAATAGATTTTTCATTTATTAGAACCTCATTTTCCTTTTCTAAGGCTTTCACCTTAGCTTCGTGTTTTGAAAAACTCTTTTTCAAAGCAATATGTCTACTGCCACGTTCCTCAAATTTACTGCTTAAATCGTCAAAAGCATCTTGCAATTCATCAAAAGTGTAAAGGTCATATACCTCTTCATCCTCATCAATTGATGAATTATCCTCTTTGGCCATTAGACATAGGTTTGTCATCTCCTCTATCTCTACATCCTCATCAGAACTTGACTCGTCACTATTGCTCCAAGTTGCCTTCATGGTCTTTCCCTTCTTCTTCTTTCAATATTTAGAGAATTTCTTGGGAAGAGTACACTCTTGCTTGACATGGCCCGATTTGTTACAATTGTAGCAAATGATTGAGCTTTCATTCTTGAATTCCTTCTTTGGCTCGTCTTTACTGATTTGATTCTTGTTCTTCTTCATGAACCATTGGAATCTTCTTCCATACATTGCAATTTTCTCATCACCTTTCTCACTTTCCTCTTCTATTTCAGAATCTTCAATCACCCTAGATTTTAGAGCCATTCCTCTTCTCTTGTCATTTTTGGATCCTTCCTCTTTATCTTCATGCAATCACATCTCTTAAGTGAGAAGAGATCCGAGTTGTTCCTCCAAGGGTAGCTTGTAGAGATCATTTGCTTCAAGAATCGCATCTTTCTTGGATGCCCAAGATTTAGGTAATGCCCTCAAAATCTTTCTCACAAGCTCTTAATTTGATTATGTCTTGCCAAGAGCTTTCAATCCATTTAGGATGTCATTGAAATGATCGAACATTTCTTGGATTCCTTTTCCCTCTTTCATCTTGAACAGCTCATACTTGTGAACATGAAGTGAGACATTGTTCTCCTTCAATTGGGATGTTCCTTTATATGTGATCTCTGAGGTTCTCCAAATCTCACGAGTAGTAGAACACTGTTGGACCTTGTTGAGTTGTGTTTTACTCAGGGCATAAAACAAGATGTGTATGGCCTTGTTGTATCGCACCATCTATTTGTCACGATCTGTCCATTCAGCTTTTGGTTTCAGAACTTCCTCTCCATTTATTGTCTTCATAGGAATATAGCGACCCGTCTCTACTGCATCCCATACTTCTTCAGCTTCACATCTTAAGAAGCCATCATTCTTGTCTTCCAGTAAATGTAGTCACTACCATCAAAGAAAGGAGCTCGGTTAGTAGCCAAACCTTCATATTTTGATATATCTCTCATGGATGCCATTTTGGATCTTATATTGAAGGTTTTTATACCTTAAAATATTGAGTTTTAGCTTTGATGCCAATTGAAATCTCAATATGACAATCCAATAGGGGGTGAATTGAATTTCTTGCTAAGTATAAAAGTTTTTTAAAAATTTTTGAAATATTTTGAAAAACAAAAATCAATAGCTCAATCAAACATACACAACCTTAGAAACTAAAATGAAAGTGAGTAAGGGATAGAGAAAACAAATCCAAGATTTATAGTAGTTTAGTCCTCCTTAACCTACGTCCACTACTCTAGCCTCAACTAAAGAATTTCAATCCACTATCTCTTCCTCACTTGGAGGTGGATTCAAGCCATTACAACCTCTTGTTTTTCAGGCTCACAAGAAAACCTTTACAACTACTTATTTTTAACTGGCTCAACAAGAAAACCAACAACCACTTATTTTTCAAAGGCAACAAACAAGAAAACCTATTCCACCCACAAGCTTTACAACCAAAACTTGATTACAAAAGGTTTCACAGAATGAGAATGATATTCTCACACCAACTCTCAAAGAAAATACCAACACAAAAGCTTAGTTGTGGTGTAAGAACTTGAAAACACTTAGAGAGAGAAAGTCAAGAATAAAATTAGCAAAGCTTGGGCACACTCTCAATGCTTTCTCTACTTGTCTTTGAAGTGCATACCTCTATTTATAGGCATACTCCAAAATGTAGCCGTTGTAAGACTCGAAATAACCATTAAGAAATGAGAAAGAAATTCTGATTTTGATGACATCAGCACGTATAACGTGCATTGTATCCATGCGACGTGCATTGTAAATGTCTTTTTAGCGTACAACGTGACTTGCTTCTTTTCAATATGTCTTGCATCCAACTCTGATGCTTCGGCCTCAAATGGTGCAAATGTAATGTATCTTGTATCTCTGCAACTTGACTTGAGTCTCCATCCAGAATGGTCACCTGGAAATTTTCTTCTTACAACGTGACTTGTGTCCATTTACAACGTGCATTGATCATACCTTAGTGTGCATTGCATATGGCACTTCATCCTTCAATATGCATTGTCGATCTCCAAAGATCGCTCCTTTGATTCTTCACGTGAATGCATTAGATGTCAAAGAATATTCAAACTTGAATCCCGAGGTGCCAACTTGTCAAATCTAGACATCACCCACTTCAACGTGGCTTGCATCAGCTTGCAATGTGCATTGAGCATGTTTTTGAAGGTGACTTCTTCACTAACAATGTAACTTGAAGCGGAATACAACGTCGATTGGCATTGCTTGCAAGTCAACTTCAAGTCTGATGCTCATTCTCGTCTACGTGACTTATATCATCTACACCGTGACTTTTACACAAGTGCAATTCAAGACAAGATCATTTCATTCGCATAACGTGACTTGAGCTTCATGCAACGCATCTTGTATGTTTCAGAGATTTATTGCCTCACTAGCTCAGTTTGACAACGTGACTTGTATCTTATTTTGTGCGACTTATACCTCAACTGGAAAACCCAGAATTCCTTTGGTATGATGAACGTGACTTGTAATAGATGTAACTTGCTTTGATCATACTACAACGGGCTTAGCATTGGCTGTAACGTGCATTGATTAACTTTTTCACATGTTTTATTAAAATCATCAAAACTTAGAGTCAACATACAAGAATAGAGACTTTGTTCTCATTGACTTGGCTTGTTCCTTCATAAGCATCCTCCAAAGTTTGCCAAATTTTTTGATCACTTTCACACTATTGAACCATCTTGAACTGAGATTTGCTCAAAGAACTATAGAGAATATGCATAGCTTTGTGATTATATGAGATGAGCCTTTTGTCATGGTCATTCCACTCATGTTTTGGCTTCTTCACTTTTCTTCCATCTACCAGCTTTGTTGGCACAAATGGACCTTCATCAAAAACATCCCATATATCCACATTTTTTTATTGTAGTAAAACCCTCATTCTTGTTTTCCAATAAATGCAATCACTGCCATCAAAGAAAATAGCATGATTTATAGCTAAACCTTCATATCTTGAAATATCATTAATGGGTGTCATTTTTTGGAATCATTAAGTCTTTGGTTGTTAAGCCAAAAAGAAATTATCAAGAACATAAACTCTAATACCAATTGAAAGTGAAGGTCCCAATAGGAATGACAATCCGATAGGGGTTGGATTAGATTTCTAGCAAGTTAAAAACTTTGTTGAAAATCTTTTGCAATCTAAAACAAATAACAAAGTTCTTTCCAAAAAATCAAAGTTAAATGCGGAAGCAAATTAAAACTAAAGATCCAATCCACACACAACAATATAAATCAAATGCAAGTGCGAAGAAAATAAGAGAGAGTAGGGATAGAGAGCACAAATCTCATTTATAGTGGTTCAGTCCTCATTGACCTACGTCCAGTCACTTTAAATCCCCTAGAGAATTTTAATCTACTATCTCCTCACTTACGAGTGGAGGGAAACCGTTTACACTACATTTTTTGTGAGATCAACAAACAAATCGTTACACCTTGTTTTTACGAGCTCAACAAGAAAACCGAATTCCTAGTTTTTGCGGGTTCAACTAGAAAACCAAAACCACTTGTTTTAAGGACAAAACAAGTAAACCAAACCTCCAGTTTTTATGGGATTAACTAGAAAACAAACCACTTATTTTTATGAGATCAATAAGCAAGCAAAAATTCTAATTTTCTAAGGCTCACTAGCAACCACTCTTATTTTTCTAAAGCACAATAAGAAAACCTATCAACTTCAAGAAAAAAAACTTGGTTGTTACAAAAATTAACCCAAAGATATAATAGATTTAAAGCTTGCACAAACCCATAAATGTGATAGCAAGTAAATAGCTCAAATGGCTTAGAAAGGTAGATGTGAGAGAGAAAATGAATAGCAAGTTTTAGCAAAGGTCTCTCTTTTCTTTTCATTGCTTCCTTTTACTATGAGGAGTCTATTTATAGCCACTTGTAAGAATATACCCGTTGGAGACTTAAAGTAGTCGTTATGAAACAAATAGAAATTTTGTCCTTCACTGACATCACAACATACTGCGTGTGTAGTACTTTGATTCAATTGAGTTATGCACACTTTGATCTTCCTTCTACGTGCATTGCTTTGAACGCAGTAGTCACTATCTTGAATAGATTGTCATCTAAATGCCTTGTTCTTGTTCTACGTACGTAGGCTCATGATCTATGTTCATTGTACCACGTTCTACGTGCATTAATTTGAATTCCAGAATATGCATTTTCACCTAGTGGCTTTCTATGTGTGTAATACACACTTCTATGTGTGTAGACATTCTTATTCAAAGATAGGTCCTTTGATTCTCCACGTGACTATGTCAGTTGTGTTAGAGAATATTTGAAATTTAAATCCCGATTAGTGTCTTGGATTTGTTCTCATCTGCACCCATCTACGTGCATAGATCAATATATGAAATTTTCTGCTTCCTGGTTCAACGCTTCTATGTGCACATCATCACTTTCTACGCATATTGCTCTTGTACTACATGCATAGATTTCTCTTTTAAGTTCTATGTAGTCAGATATTAGCAAGTCTGCAACTTTGCACCTTTTCATGGATGTTTTGTATTCATCATCCTCAAAACGAAACTCAACAGATGTATGGCCAGGCACAAGAAAAAAACTCAAAGAGCTCAATATCAACAACAAACATGTAGATGCTTTAAATGGTCAACCCCTCTCCAGCACTCCAAACGAAAATGAATTACCAAAGAAGTGGAGATATGAAAAGAATAACCTAAAGGAACTCATCATTGGTGCTACATCAAAAGGGTAACAACTCGAACCTCTCTAATTATTTTTCATAATTATGCCTTCTTTCTACTAGTGTTCTTAAGAACATTAATCAAGCTTTGCAAGATGAATATTGGATGCTATCTATGCAAGCTCATTTGAATCATCTTGAAAGAAATGGTGTTTGGGAATTAGTCCCTTAACCGAATGGCTGCAGTGCCATTGGTACCAAATGGGTACATAGGAACAAAGAGGGCAAGGAAGGTAATATTAAAATGAAAAAAATCTAGGATTGTAGTGAATGGCTATAATCAACAAGAGGGTATAGATTTCAAAGAATATTTTTCACTCATAGCTAGATTAGAAGTCGTTTGAATCCTATGTGCATTTTCTTGATTGAAAGGATTTAAATGGTTTTCTTAAAGACGATGTTTATCTCGAACAACCACCTGATTTTATTGACCATCATTTTTGAAAACATGTTTTCAAATTGAAAAATACTTTATATGGGTTGAAATAAGCTCGTAGAGCTTGGTAAGAGAGATTAAGAAATTATCTTTCAGAAACTAGTTTTCCACTAAGAAAAGTTCATAACACTTTGTTTCTAAAAATCTAAGACAATGACATCTTCTTAGTTCAGATATATGTTGACGACATTATTTTTTTGTTCTTCTAATGAATCTATATGTGAGGATTTTGCAAAGCTTATGAAAAAAAGGAATTTGAAATGAGCATGATGGCTGGTCGAGGATTTTGCAAAGCAAATGAAGGAAGGCATTTTCATAAACTAAAGCAAGTACATCAACGATTTACTCAAGAAATTTGGGATGGAAAATACTCGACCAGCCATAACTCCTATGAGCTCCACTACAAAGCTTACAAAAGGTGATGATGGAAGAAGTGGATGAGAAGCTCCATAGAGTTATGATCGGATCACTCATTTATCTTACTGCAAGTAAACCAGATATTATGCATAGCGTATGTTTATGTGTAAGAGTTCAATCTTACCCTAAAGAATCACACTTTTCTGTTGTCAAAATAATTTTTTCATATTTGGCTAAAACAAAAAATGTTGGTCTTTTGTGCCCCAAAAATGATGACTTTGATATTGTTGGCTATAGCGATGTTGTTTATATCAGTAGTCAACTCGATAGGAAAAGTACATCGGGCACATGTCAATTCTTAGGAAATGCACTAGTGTCATGGTTTTCTAAGAAGCAAATTTGTGTCGCACTATCAACCGTAGAATCTGAATATGTAGCAGTGGTAGTTGTGTTCCATAGATTTTGTTGATAAACCAATAAGTAGTGGATTTCTTCATGAAGTTTTCAAAAATATCCATTAAATGTTATAATACTAGTACAATTAATATTTCCAAAAAAAATCAACATTCTAGGACGAAACACATAGATGAGAAACATCATTTCATCAGAGTTCATGTTCTATAGAAGATATAAACTTGAATTTGTGTGTAGTGTTGGAGAATTTTTGGTCAATGCCTCAGTTGAGTTGGGAGAGCCGAAGCGGGCTAAAGTGAGAGAGAAAACAACATCAAGATTTATAGTTGTTCGGCCAACCTTGCCTACATCCACTACCTAAGTCTCACTTAAGATTTTCACTATCTCGAATATTGAATTTGGCTCAATCCAACAAAGCCTTACAACGAGGTTGATTGTGGCTCAACACCTCTAAAGCCCATACAAAGTTATTTTCTTAGGTTCATAACAAACCTTTCCCATACCCAAAACATATACAAAAAGATTACAAAGATTGAAGCATTACGCTAGAGTTTGACGTATGAGCTTGATGCTTGCAATTTGCTTTCTAACTTGATTTTGGTGTTTTGATGGTTGAAATTGATAAGATTTTTGGCACCATGACTTTTTTTGTTGTTCCACTATTTTTTTCCATTTCCTGATGTATTTATAGTCATGTCATGCCATATGACCATTGGAATAAAGTAACTAGCCATTGGAGTGCATTTAATGTTGTTTTATGTAGTGGAACTTTTTAACATACATCTCAGACACTCTAACATATTTTCATCATCATCCAACCCAGATAATGTATGTTTTTGAAGTATTACGTGCCCTATGGCATTTTTTGATTAATGAGACGTGCATTCAGAGGACAGATGCATGTTTCTTCTGGACAGATGCACGTTTGATCATTGTTGTGAATAGTTTTTGCATTTATGACCATTCCAATTTGTTTAACTTCAATTATTGGTTTTTGTACATCACCAAAACATAGAAGAATATAAATGTTTATCACACATGATCCAACAATCCCCCATGACCAACTTTTCACAAACGCACGATTGTCATTATAGTTTTCCCTTAGGAGTATCCCTAAGGTATCAAATCCACGGGAACGGTTTGCTAATGTGATCGATTTGTGACATGAAAATTTAAGAGTTCAATAATTGATTTTTGGATTTCCAAATGAAAACAACAATGCAGTAATGTAAATGCTCAAAGTAAATTGTAAAAAGAGGAAAACAACAAATGGTAACATGTTAGGGTTTTCGAGACTTGACCCAGATTTCCATTAGTTATAATTTTGAACAAATTCTTAATGGGATGAGTTTTCTCTCACTAATGTCATTGAAAGCCTCTCCCGAGTTCATTCAAGCTATGTCTACATTTATTAGGAGGGTCCTTTTGGCCTCACCTAACTAAACTAGACTCATTAAGTTCATTCGGGACTTTCATCGGACACCTTACCTAGATAGAGTATGTCTACCCTAAGTATTATAATTTAAATGCTTGTAAACCTCATTTAAGTTTCATATTTCGGTCCCTCACCTAAACTTGTCATTAACATTATTATGCTGATCAAGCATAACAACATTCATTCACATAAGTCATTGAATAAATCCAACAACAACACAAAATATGACATTAAATACCTCAAATCAATTCATAAATATAACAAATATCCGTCAAAGTTTACATCTCTCAACCCTAACAAAGGGTTTAGCCTACCATGATTATGTACATAAAATAATGCAAATATTCAGTACACTAATCATGGTAAACTACAAGGAAAATAAGGAGAAAAGAGAGGAAATAAGGTGTAGAGAAGATTCTCTATGGTGTAGAGAAATCTCCAAGTCTTTGAAGTGCTCCTCTTCTTCTCCTCCAACCTTGATGTACGTCTTGAAGAAAAAAGAGAGGCAAGAATGTGTTCTTCCAACCAAAAATAAAAGATGTAGTGTAACGTGTAAAACAAGTGTGTAGATAAATGAATAAGAGGAGGTATTTATACCCCTTGACATGTGTTGAAACCTTATTAGTCATCATGCAAAAAATGCCCCCAAGTGTATGCTTTTTGTCCACTAAATTCGTCAAAGCCATGAAACATTTTCCTCCTTGGACGATCGGCCACTAGCCTCAACACCATGCCTATTTACATGGGCGTGTGCCTTCTCTGCCCAAAAAGGTACAAAATACCCCCAATTGCGGGTTGAACCATGGCCCTAGCCTGGCCACCATGGTCGTGGTTCGCCCATTTTCATCTATTTTTTCGCACTGGTTTTTGTGCCTTTTCGCGCTTCCATTTTCCATTCTTCCAATTCATTCCCAACCTAAACCAAAAAAATAAAGTGTGTAAATATAAAATTAAACACTCGATTAAAGGTTGAAAATATATAAATTTATGCTTGAATGAAAGTGTACTTTAAGGATATATCAGCCCCCTTTTTTATGATGTCAAAACTTCCAAGAACTTAAGTGCTACATCAAGGGCAATAAAATTGATCAAGGATTCATCCTTTTCATTTGATTCGAATTATGCATAAGAATGTAATACGAAAGAAAATTTTGTTATGCGCCTTTCAAAAAATCATTGAACACTCTCCCCCTTTTTGTAATCATCAAAAAGATTAAGCAATAATCAAATTTTTATCCCCCTTTCAAAATCCATTTGTTCATATAAAAATATTCTCTCTCTCTATTTATTTCATAATAATGCACATATTAAACAATTTTCAAATCAACACTTCTAAAATTCATACAAACAAAAATAATCAAACAAGAAGTAAAATGAATGAAAAATTAAAAGAATGAGAGTTTAGGAATACCTAATGTGCTAAAAGGCACACATAAGCTAATGGATCACCATCATCGCTCAAAAAAGAACTATAATCTCTTCTTTTATTTTTCCTCTTTTTCTCCTTCAATCTCTCCATCTTTTCTCATTCCTTTTTTTTCATCAACTTCTCATAGATTGCGTACCTTTTGGAGTAGCATTTCAACTCTTCATCCAAGCTTGATTCTTTATAGTGGTTCGACCAACCTTGCATATGTCCACTACCTAAGTCTCACTTATGATTTTCACTAACTCGAAGATTGATTTTGGCTCAATGCAAAAAATCTTTACAATGAGGTTGATTCTTAACTCACGCTTCTGCTCACCTCTAAGGCCTACACTTAAAGTTGATTCTCAACTCGCACCTCTAAATTCAACAAGGTTGATTCACTCTTAGGCTCACACCTTTAAATCATTGTTGAACTTTTTCAGCCTCTCCTATTTCAAACATTCACGCATTACTTGCTTCACTATAAAAGGAACTCACTTCTCTAGGAAAGCATCTATTCGAGCTTGAAGCTGAAGTGTTAAGGCTAAAGGAAATAACAAAATCCGTCAGATAGATTTTCACTCAGACTTAGGATCCACATTTTGTCTCTTTCACGGTTGACGTAATTTTGTTAAAACTATTTAATGGCTTATGATATGTAACGGTCATTTTGCACTCCTTTTAACCCTTTTTATGATTATGACAAAATGGGGGAGTAGTAGTGTTGTTGATTGTTAGTTGTTTTAATGATATTTTTAACGAATTATGTGTTCATTTAAATGTGTAAGCATTGAAACTTGCTAAGTGTTGTTGGCTATGTTGCTATTGTCTAGTCTCTATTTGAATGAAATGTTATTAAGTGGTATTAATGAAATTGACTTGACTGTTCTTAAATTTTCCTGAGTGAATTGTAATTAGCATTGCTTAGTACTACCGATGTCGCTTAAGTGTTGCTAACCCAAAACGACAAGGTCAAAAGCCTTTATCGAAGTGTATCAATCTTATTTCAGTGAAAGAAAATTTCAGATGCATACATTTAGGGGGAGTACAACACTATTCAATGTTTTGTCATTATCAAAAAGCGGGAGAATGTTGAACCCAAAGGTTCACACTTACGAGTGTTGATAAAACGAGTTTTTATAATGAGCAAGCTTGAATAATGTAATAGAATTGATTGTGTTGAGCCAATTTTGTCTAAAATATAAATTCCTTCTAAGTTTTGATGATTTGACAAAACACTTGAAATAATTAAGCTATGCACATAGTACAACCCCTACGCACGTACAACAATGATCTACACAATTTGTGCTATGATTTATGCATGTTAGTCAAGCTAGAGATATACTGGATTTTCTGGAATGGACACTATATGCGTTGAAGGTATGTTTAAAGTACACAGAGCATTTGATCTACTCACATAGAAGGCACTATGAGCGCACAATATCAAAATATTTTGCAGACAGTAGATACTAGAACTATGTAATGCATGTTGAGGTAAGAACACTGCACGTAAGACTCAATGGACTTATGAACTATGCACGTAGCGTGGGTTTATGTCATTAAAATCAGTGATAGTATCTTTGTTGTGGTTGATAGATTTAGTAAAATGGCTCATTTTATACCATGTCATAAAACTGATGATGCTAAGTCGATAGCTGATTTGTTCATCAAAGAAGTTGTGTGTTTGCATGGCATACCCAAAAGCATTGTCAGTGATAGAGATGTTAAGTTTTTTAGTCATTTTTGGCATGTGATGCGGGAAAAGTTAAGAACTAAGTTGTTGTTGTACTCAACTACTTGTCACCCTCAAACTAATGGCAAACTAAAGTAGTTAATAGGACTTTGACTACTTTGATGATGGCAATCATTCAAAAGAACATTAGGACTTAGGAGGATTGTTTACCATTTTTGGAGTTTGCTTACAATACGGCTATTCATAGAAATACACATTGTTCTCCATTTGAGCCTGTTTATAGTTTTAATCAACTTGCTCCTATTGATTTATTATTATTACCTCCTAACTAGTTTGTGAGTGTTGATGCTGCTTCTAAGGCAGATTTGGTGAAGAAGTGGCATAAGCAAGTTAAGGAGATGATTGAAAAGCAAAATGTCACGTGTGAACAAAGGAAGGAAGCTAATGATATTCCAGCCTTGAGATTGGGTTATGGTACATTTTTGCAAGGAGAGGTTTCCACTTCAAAGGAAGTCTAAGCTAAACCCGAGGAGAGATGGTTCATTTCAAATCCTCGAAAGGATTAATGAGAATGTATACCAAGTGGACTTGCCAGGTGAGTGTAATGTTAGTGCTTCATTTAATTTTCATTATTTGAGTCCTTTTGATGTAGGTGATGTTTTAGATTTGAGGATGAATCCTTTTGAGGAGAGGATGAATGTTATGGAGAAACCTACAGATCGAATTCAACATGGTCATGTTGAAGAGCATCAAGATCAAATTCAACTTGGTCATGTCGAAGAGCATCCAGATCAAGTTCAGCATGGTATGTCAAAGAGAGTTCTCCACCTAAGCTTCAAGAAAAGGCTTCTAATCCAATTAGCATGCCTTCAGCCCATAACAAGGTCTCGGTCAAAGATGCTTTGACAAGCATTGATCCATCGTATACAAGGCTTGGTAAATTCGGCTAGTGAATGCTTGCAAGGCCACCAAAGCTTTGGAACAAGTTCAGCTCAAGTCCAATACAACTTAATTCAAATCCAAGTTACTAATGGGATTAATTAAGTGTGTTTTTAATGGGCTGGCCAAATTTATCCTCTTTTTATGTATTTATTTTAATGGCAAGTAGCTTACAATTAGGAGTACTAGTTTTATGGTAATTAGCTTTTATTTTGGATTCCTAATTCATCAAGGACAGCTATGTAAGACTATTTAAACTCCTTTAGCCTAACCATTGTGGAAATTTTTTGATGATATTTTAAACCTAAAGGATTTTTCTTTTATCTTTATGTTATTGAGTAGAATCCATGCTTAAGGAACATTAAAGGAGTTTGATCACCTTCTTCTAGAGTGTTTCGAAATTGGAGTTTAGAAACAAGTTTTATTTATTCCAATTGTTTGATCAAATCATTTAAGCAATCTGATTTCTAACCATTCTTAGGGGTTGAAACCGAATTGGTGTTAGGGTTTTCCTGTTAATGTGTTAGGGTCCAAATATCCAAAGGGGTTCTCAATCTTATTCATGGAGGTTCTGTATCAAACAACTTTGGGATTTAGAATGGGTACTTTTGGCAGAATGCTTATAAATAGACGTGCCTAGTCAAAAAGAAGATAAGAACATTTTTGAGAGAGTGCCCAAGCTTTGCCAATTTGATTCTTGATTTTCTCTCTCTTCTTGTTCTTGAGTTTTGCATACCAACTAGGCTTTGATTTGCATAT
>CAODLS011832805.1:0-17730 GCA_948243855.1 Flueggea neowawraea | reverse complement strand
ATATGTTGCTAACGTACATGAGATGATCTGTGACTTGGTTTTGCAAAACCAAGCTTTCCAACGTATTTCTCTTCAACTCAAACATTTTGCTCTTCAACAAAACCTTTTGCTCATCATCAAAACACATAAGGAACCTATTCTAGATCACCATGATCCAACAATCTTCCCATTTTTGATGATGACAAAACTTTGAAGAATTAATACTCTATACCAAGGACAACAACATTGATCAAGGATTTCATCATTGTCGTTTGGTTAGCATCATGCAAATGAATCAAATGAATAGCCAAAAAAAATTCTACCTCTTTTCAAATAAACATATAAGCATATTCAACATTCTCCCCTTTTTTGTAATCATTAGAAAGATTAACCAAAGTTAAACATTTTCACTCCCCCTTTCAAAAACAATTTATGCATATAATAAAAATCTCTCCCCCTATTTGTTTCAAACCAATGCACATATTTAAATCAACACGTTCAAAATATCATGCAAATACCAATAAGCAATAAGAAATAAAAATTGCATGAAATTTTAAAAGAATGAGAATTAGGAGTACGTACTATGCCGAAAGGCATACATTGGCTGATGGATCCCCATCATCGTTTGAACAAGAGCTATAACCTCTTATTCTTTTTCTCCTTCCATCTCTCCATCTCATTTTGTTTATTCTTCTTGTTTTTCAACAACTTTTTGTAAGTTGTTATCCTTTTAGAGTAGTATTTTGTCTCTTCATCCTCTTCCTCATCCAAGCTTGTTTCTCCCTCACTTTCATCTTCTTGAAGATGAGTAGAAGCTTTCAATGCCTTGTCATGATTAGATCTTTCATCTCTTGGCCTTAGTATGATCTCATAATCTAGGAGAGATCCAACTAAAGCACTAAACTCCAATGAGTTTAAGTCTTTGGATTCCATGATGGTCGTAATTGTTGCATTCCATTCTTGTGGCAAATACCTCAAAATCTTCTTCACCTTATCGCTACTAGAAATTGGTCTTCCAAATAAAGCAAGACCATTTGTGATTTTCGCAAAGCGATCAAACATATTATTAATGCTTTCATCATTTCTCATCATGAACAACTCATAGTCATGAAGAAGCATATTGATCTTGATTTATTTGACTTGAGTTGTGCTTTCATGAGTAAACTCAAGCATTTCTCATATCTCCTTGGTATTCTTACAAGATGAAATTTGATTGAACTCTTCGGGATTCAAGGCATAATATAATAGTTGAGTAGCCGTTGAGTTTAGACTAAGAGACTTCCAATCTTCATCTTTGAAGTATTTATACTCCTTGATAGTACCATCTTCATTTTTTGGAATAGTTGGACCAGGAACAATCACCTTCCAAAGCTTTATGTTGTAAGCTTGAAGGAAGATAGTCATTTTCTTCTTCCATAAATTAAAATTTGAACCATCAAGGTAAAGAGGGGAGTTATGAGAAGAACCGGGAACACTTGGAGTAGGAGGACTGAAATCCATTTTGTTGATGCAGATCGTTGCTTCAAGGATTTTAAGCCTTTTTGTTGGAGACCCACTTTGATACAACTTGTTGGAGAATTTCAGTCTAAGCTTTGGATAGCTTTTGTATGAACGGAACGACTTGATAAGTAAGAGCGAAATCGATACAAGGATTTATAGTGGTTCGGCCCACCTTGCCTACATCTACTACCTAAGTCTCACTTAGCTTTTCACTATTGATGATTGGTTGTTGCTCAATTCAACAAGGCCAATACACGAGGTTGATTCTGGCTTAACACTTCTAAGGTTAACAAGGTTGTTTTCTATAGGTTCACAACAAACCTTTCTCAATATTGTTTTATACTTAGGTTCACAACAAACCTTTACAATGTTATTTTTTATAGGCTTACAACAAACCTAACTCACACTCTCAAAGTGTATACAATTGGTTTACAATCAATGAAACTCTATGCTAGAGTTGAATATTTGAGATTGAAGGTTGAACTTTGATCTCTAGCTTGAATTGATATTTTTCTTGATGGAAATTGATATGAAGTTTGTCTTTATGAATTTTCTGTTGTCCAACATATTTTTGGCCTTCTTTTGATGTAGTTATAGCATTCCTATGCATATGACCGTTGCTTTGAAGAATATAGCCGTTGGAGTGCATTTAACGATGTATGTTGTTATCTGTGTCATTCTCACGTACGTCAACATAAGCTTACGTACATTACCTGAGAATTTTTGCAGCTCACGTACGTGACAATACATGTTAATTACATTGATTATCTTTGAGCAAACTTTGTGTACGTGAAACTATATCTTACGTGCATGAAAGACAACACATGTACGTGAACTTCTTCTTACGTACATGAAACATGCTTAAGAGGGTTCTAGTGGCTTCTGCTTGTCTTCAGACCCTCTCTCACTTACGTGACAAGTTGCTAACGTACGTGAGATGCTTCTTTGACTTGCTTTCGCAAATCCAAGCTTTCCAACATGTTTCTCTTCAACTCAAATGTTTTGTTCTTCAACAAAACCCTTTTGCTCATCATCAAAACACATAAGGAACTTATTGTAGATCACCCATGATCCAACACTCTGGAAAAAATATTTTTTAAAGAAAAAATTTGTTTAAAATTTCTAAAAAAGTAATTAAAATTTTTTTTAGACATTTAAAAAAAAAATGTATTGTGTGAACCATTGTGAACCAATTTTGTGAATATTGTTTATTTGTTGTTTTTAAGTAAAAATGGTTCACAATAATGAATAAAGTTATTGTTAATAATTGTGAACGTCAAAATTGACCCTAGAACAAATTTTTTTAGGGTCAAATTCATATAAATTTTCTAAAAAAAATTCAAAAAAAATTCATTTAGACTTTTTTTAAAATATGAATTATGTAAACTATTGTGAATTGTTGTGGACCTTTTAAAATATGTATTGTGTAAACAAAAAAAAGACCATACATATGAACTATTGTGAACCAAAACAATCGCTAAATTTGTTGAATTTTTTTAATATTTTAAAAATATGAATTTTGTACTCTATTACTGTTGTGAATTCAAAATGCAATCTAGATTAAAAATATTTTTTGTTAACATAATTAAATTTTCAATTATTGCAAATTTTTTATGTTATTTTGTAGTTCTCCCAAAAAGTCTTTCCTTTGATATGGAAAGTAAGGCCCAACAGGGTACCTTAAGAGAAGCCGTAACAAGGGCTTATAATGCAAAGAACAGGTGGGGGAATCACGTGGGCCCATATTTGGGCTTGGTAGATTTCATGGATCAACGAGACAAAACACGCACTGTGTCGGCGTCTCATAAATCAACAAAACATTCTGAGACCGACTAAACAATTCTCAAATAAAAATAAATTCAAACTCCCTAAATTTTTAATAGATAAAATGATAAGTGTACTCTAAGTGCACGTGTCACTTATTTAGTGTACCGACATAACTCTCTCCCTCTCCCTCATCACTGCTCTCCTCACACTAATCAAAACCCACTTAATCTTCATCCACTGTTGGCCCTCCTAATTCACCAGCTTCACCATTAAGCAACCACAAGAAAAATTAATTATAAATTGACCAAATAAATTCCTGCTCAACCCTCCGCAGCCGCGAAATGAATCTCCAATGGCGGTTATGATGTCATATAAATACCGTTACCGTCAAGCCCTATTGGCACTCAAAATGAATGCACACGACGCCCGGAGCTTCCAAGTGTTCTTCAACTACTTTATTAGTCGACAACAGTCCCTTCTCCAGCGACTTGTCGTCGCAACCGAACAGCAAAATCTTGACCGAATTGCTCAACACAACGAGTTGATCGAGCAGGTTCTTTCAAACTACAATCAGTACTACCAAGTCAAGGCTAATGCTGCTACAGATGACGTCTTCGTCTTCTTGTCTCCACCCTGGTTCAGCTCCGTCGAGCGCTCATTGCTCTGGCTCGGCGAGTTCAAGCCTTCTCTGATTTTTCGAATAATTTCCAGCGCCGTCACGGACTTGAGGGCGGAGCAGAAGGAGAGAATCGAACAAGTCAAGGCGGAGACCCGCCGGAAGGAGAGGGAGTTGGCGGAGGCAATGGCGAGGATTCAAGAGAGCGTGGCGTCGCCGCCGATTTTGAACTTTGCAAGAAGTTTCGGCAGACCGGTGGTGGACGGAGAGCTATCGGAGATGGAAGAGGCTATGGAGGCGATAAAGACGGCGATGGTTGGGGTGATGGAGAGCGCCGACGTGCTTCGAGGAAGGACGGTGATGAAAGTGAGATCGGTTCTGAGTCCGGTTCAAACCGTTAGGTTTCTGGCGGCGGCAATTGAGTTTCAGTTAAGAGTGAGGAGTTATGGGCTGCAAAGGGACGGATTAAGAAACAACAATAATGGGGAAGGCTGACAGCCTGACACTGAAAGAATGAGTTGGGTTCGAGTTTGGGCCGTGTCTTGTTGCGCCCGTTTGTGAAGTTGTGGCATGGAACTAAAAAGAAATCGAATTGAAATTTGATAAAAAGGCATACGTTACGTCTACATATTTTATTTTAGAGTACTAATTATGTTAACGAATGGCGATGAAGGTTTGAATTGAAGCAATGAATTTCGGTCTTGTTTGGTATGGTTTCTCTCACAAAATTGTGCTTGGATGAACATAATAAATTTATTTCGTTTGGTTCAAATTTCGGGTTTACGAAAATTGGTATTATATTCTTGTAAAGTTTAAATTTAGAGTAAATTATGCCAGCTATACTACATCAAATACTAAACTTGATAAATAACAAACACAAATTTAATTTTGATAAATGGAAGTGCGTTCAAATTTATTTTGAAAAATGTCAGATATAGACTTTTGGAAACATTTGGAGATCACTTTTTCGAATGTGATAAATAAATTTTTGGAGACATTTAAAAACTTTATAAATTTGACATTTTTACAAGTAATTTGGAGAGCTTTTATTTATGAGAAATTGTTTGGGTTGTGCCTAAAAATTAATTTATATATTTAATTGCGGTATAATCATGTGATTCTCCGGTAAATTTACATTAGACCAGACCAATTTCAGTTAAGGGTATTCACAAATGACAACACAACCCAAAATCAGTGATCCGGTATTGCTTAACATCCTGGAAATTAGTAAGTCCAGTAAGCCCACTCCAGCCTCAAAATTCTTGCTCCAACTTCACTACAGGAGTGACAGAACAAACAAGACTGCGGATGACGGCATGGCACAGAGTCAAAACAAGTGGGTGAGATTCATTTAGCTCGATCTTAATCTGTATTCACACTTGAGAGCTCGTTTCGTTTGTCTTTGTTCTCAATGGAGATGACAATTTATACCCTAACTGATAGATATCGGCTTTATTTGTACCCAGTCAATATGGATATTATCCGCTTTGATTGGGTATAGATACGGATACGGCAAAATCCGTATTTTATTATGCAGATATGGATAGAGTATGGATATAAGAATACCTTATCCGTACCCGTACTCGTCTCCTTACCCGTTGAGTAATATTCTTACTCGTACCTGTTACCTATACTCGCTACATATATATAATACATATATTCATATATAAAATACATACTTTCACACACACACATATATATATTACGTGTTATATATACATGTTTTATATATCTATTATATATATGTATACACACATATGTATTACATATATTGGTTTTTATACAATACACCTACGAGACTTTACAATATTTATTTTGCACTACCCACTTTTGCATATTATATTTTCACTTTTCAATTTTTTCAAATTCAGAAATGCATATTTTCAAATTTATCAACTCTTGTTTATATATTATTGAAATATTGTTGATATTCTATTGGTATTGTTTTATTTTTCAAAAATTAAGGTGTTGTTTATGCTATATTTGTAACTTGTATATGTTTTACAGAAATACAAAATATACAAGTATTAATTTTATAACTTGTTTATACTATGTTTTTAACTTGTATATACTATGTTTAGGTTGTGTTTATGATTTATTTATGTTATGTTTCTAACTTATATATCTTTTACAAAGATGCAGAACATGCAAGTATTAGTGTTACAACTTATTTATATTATGTTTGTAACTTGTATATACTATGTTTATGTTATGTTTCTAACTTTTATATCTTTTACAAAGATGCAGAATATACAAGTATTAGCATTACAAGTTGTTTATATTATGTTTGTAACTTATATATGCTATGTTTATAACTTGTTTATTCTATGTTTGTAACTTTTATATCTTTTACAGAACATACAAGTATTAATTCTATAACTTATTTATTCTATGTTTGTAACTTATACATACCATATATACAACATATAAATATATATAATACATATAAACAACATATATAATACATATAAAGAACATATATACAATATATAGATAACATATAAATAACTTATAAATAACAAACAACGTATAAACAAGTTATAAACAAGTTTTAAAAAGGTATGAAATATAAACAGAGTTTAGACAAAACCTAAACAAGTTTTAGACAAATCCGTGAAAATACAATTTAGAAATTTCAAGTGATAACTTATCACATTACTATTTCATTAACTACATTTAGTTATAAATTATTACTTTTATATTATATTGTCTGAATATAATATTTCATATTATCTCGGATATTTTTCTAATATATTGTTCTAAATTGATAGTATATTATTTGTTAAGTTAATTAATTAAATTTAAATCACGGGTAAATAGGTACCGTACGGGTAAATAGATACCCTGTTGGTAGGATACGAGCAATAATTTTTATCACCCGCACATGTATGGATAAAGTATGGATACATAACATAAACTAAGATACGAGTAAGGGTATTAATATACCCTACTCATACCCTACCCATTGACATCCCTAGTTCCCAAAACAATGGACTTTGTCAATGTTTCAAGATTGATCAGTTTTGAATTGCAGCATGCACTTTCAATGTGTGGTTTCTTTGAACCTTGATACACCATTGTTTCAACATAGTCTAGTCATTCATTACATTAGAAAATTGGACAAGATTCTGCCACCTCCCAATAAGACAATAGAGATGGACTTGTTATGGATCGACACAAGTGTACTAGAGCAAATTTGTTTAGATCGTTGTGTTATTTATAAATAACTAGTTTTTTTACACGTGGGTTGCACGTGAATTTTATTTTTATAAAAAAATTAAAAAATTAAAAATTTTATTAGTAAATTATTATTTATTAAATAATAATAATACTATAGAGATAGCAAATATTGTTGGAAAATCTCATGAAACATTGATAATTAACTCATCATATACTGAATAAATTAACTCCAAAGCAATGGACAAGTTAAAACAGAAATATTTTAGTAAATTTGTTAAGTCGAACTTTGAAAAATTAAAAGTGAATCAAACACGACTGCATTGATAATTTGGTAATCAAACATAGCCGATACTGTGGGGCAGTGGGTCTTCGTTAGATTAAGGATGTGAGACAAATCAGGCTGTCCTCAGAGACCAAACATCTGAGTCTTCTTTCAACTACTTGTGTCTGGAACGGACACATCTCCGTATTTGATATTTTCTCTTGTTTCCCAACATTGTCAATTGCTAAAACAACATGGTTGTTTTTTTCCTCCCTAGTTTCAAGTTTTAGTCAGTAACGACCAGAAAATCAATTTAATCTAATTTTCTTTTTGATAGAAGAATTTATATGAATGTTTAGACATTGAAGATTGATGAGAGCTTCTTCAGGGGAAGAAAGTACTCACATTTATGAACAAATTCTTTTACAGTTTGATTGTTGACCAATTAAGAGTTTGGCAAGATAAGATATAGTTATTCATTGTCGAGTTTCTTCGTTATCAATGGCGCTTTTTTGTGGTGAGAAACAAAATTGACGATATGAGGAGGACACTGCCAACACTACGAAGTTGTTCTCAGCGATGTCAAGCTCATGTAAATTGCTAGACCAATATTACAACTTAGCTAATGCTTCTAGAATATGGAATAGGCATAAGTTTCGTTTAACCAATCATACATAGGAATATGGAATAGGCATAAAGCTCCTTAATCGAATATCCAGAAGAGGCTAAATATTTGGTTTCATCTACTTTCTAGAAGACAATTTAGTTAAGCTAATTGGTGATTTCTTCAGAAAAGACGTTCTTCCAATATCACGACCAGATTATGTGTTACCCTAGTACGTTTTCATTTAACAAAAAATCTACAGCTGTTACAGAGACAGGCACCAGCGAACAAAGAATTCAAACCTATGCTACCTACTCTCCAAATCCATACAGTAGTGTGTGTACATTTCATTTGATTTTCGTGGCCGGAAGGTATACACCTTCTGTTGCCATCCAAATATTGTTCGCATGTTTCTCCTAACTAGTTGACTGAGGCTGGTTAGGATGAGTAGTAAGTTGCATAGGAGAATAACGACATTGAATAGCAAAGAGTTAAATTATTATAACACAGAATATATCTCTCTATATGCTATATGTTATTATTGCCTAGCAGGCTCCAGATATGGTCACGGGTCACCCTATCATCCACACATACAAAGCATTTGCATTTCCTCAGGATTCACCAAGACAAATCGACACATCAAAAGAACATCCCACCCAGTAGCCACAAACTACAAACACCATTAAGTTACATGTATAGCATAAGTCAAGCAAATACCAGGCATAGGTAACTCCTGCCTTACAAACTTCTAACGTTTTATTAGTATTTGTAGCCTGATTATATAAGACCGAGGCATGTGCATACACACACTAAAAACTAAACAGTTAAAGAAAACGGTAAAGATTGACCATATCATATGTACACTTGACTTGTAACAAGATAAATTATATTAATTTTAGAACTCCAAGAATAGATAAATTAAATGATAAATCTTGAGGTACCTTATCCTTATGCACAATTGTGGATAACGGTTCCACAGGATCACCATTGATTTGTATGTCAAGCTTTATTAAATCACTTTCTTTGTACCTACGCATGAAAATTGGAAGAAAAAAAAGATAAATTATTAGCTTATTGTCATGAAAGTACATCATCTTGATATATGGAAATATAGAAATGTAAAGTCCTTTCATGTGAAGTTAAAACAGAAATTTCCTAGTCATGATTACAAAGTTATCTTGCTGATGCAAAATTGGTTTTCTAATTGTAGCATTCAGTATGAGCATTTACCTAACGAAAGTCCATGTTGGCATATCTCTTACTTCTCGACTTGATCAAATAAATCACCTACCATTTGCAATCTCATGAGTCAACAAAGTGAGTACCAACCAAGATTCTAAAGAAATAAGCAAGTTGTTTACTGAAATTTTAAAGAGGATTAACCGAAGCAAGTGAAGAGTAATATAAATCAATATTTATAATAGTTATATACCATCATGAAAAAAACCATCCTCACTTTCGTCCTCGTCATCACCCTTCAAACATCCTTCCTCTAAAACTTCTTCATCATCTTTATCGCAACCTGATAGGCTTTCACCAGGATCCTCCTGTAAATATGAATATAGTGTTACCAAACATTGTTTATAATTTTTAACTTTCACTTGGCCAGATGCACATTGTAGTACCTATTTCCATTCTTCATCACTATCAACATCACAATCCAAGTCTGGTTCCTTCCTAAAAGGATGCCATGGTCCAATGACGCCAAGAAGATAAGTGTAATCTGCAAAAACACATTTTTCTATGTGACAAACTTTATGCGAAAATCAGGAAACATTACAACGGAATTGAAGAAAATAACGAAATAATGAGTATCGGTGATCGAAATACCAGAAAAATCATAAATTTGACAAGCCGAGGTTTGCTTTGTGTGCTCATCACCATTACCGCCTTATCATTGCTTCCTCACAATCTACCAAACGGACCTTCGCACCTCTCTCTCGTTCGTTCTCTAATAATAATAATACAGATATTTGAGGTCTCTAATACGATTTAGATGGAAGCGATAGACATATTGATAAATCAAATTCAAATTTGGATAAACGTGGGATAATATGGAGGTTAATGGTGTAATTATAATGGACTCCATCAAAACTCTTTTAATACTAATTTAATTTTTAAATCTATTTACGATATTTTGATAAAATTACCAAAAGGGCTTAAAAGTATTTATGAATAAAAAACAAAGATAAAAGTGTCCAAAAAAGTTTTTTTCACATCCGTACATTTATATATGTTATGACTAACTAATTAAGTAAATTCTTCTCATAAAGTATTTTAGGACTATAATTAAGGTCTTAAGGTCATCTCCAACCACAAATACCAAAATACAATAAGTTTACATCAAAATGCAGCACCTACAGTAAAAATCACTCCAACCATCTTACTCAATTTTTAACATCAAATCGAATATTTCAAACATATTTCTCTCTACATCTCTTTTTTTATTATTTAACAATTTACACTTATGTTTAATTATTCCACTTATTCTTTCAACTAAAAATATATTTTGATACTTATAATAACATATAAATATTAAACATAAATATTTTTGTAATACAATAATTAAAATATTTTTTTATAAAAATATATTTTTTATTTATTAAAATTTATAACTACATACACACATTAGAAGTTTTAACTACATATTACAAGTACAACATAATTGAAAAAACAATCACACATTCATTTCAATGATCCTCTGAATTGTAAAATTGCTTACATAAATGCTCAATTAATGCATTGCGTAAAGCATAGTAAGCTTTCTTATCCTTGATTTTTTTATGTCGAGATATAAATTGTTGAAATCAAATATCTTCATCGTGAATGATTTGTAAATTTTTTAATTTTTTTCATATTTTATTATATTTTACTATAATTTTATAAAAAAATAATTATTAATAAAACTTAATTAGCAAATACATTGATTGATTAAATACATAAATATACTATAAACTAAAATTAAAAAAGTAAGTGAAACGAAAAAAGAAGAAGAAGAAGAAAATAAAAAGCCAGGACTCCATTTCTCACGCCATTTCCGTGCGGTGGAGATAACCTAAAAAGATGTACGTAAATTTGCTTGACTCGTCCACTCATGGACATAATGTGAGATGGACTGGGAATTTTAGCTAAAAATCCAAGATATTTACAGCAAATTAAGGGGGGCCTTAATTTTGCTCAACTAATTAGCCCAAAAGCATAAGAAGAAATATTTGAATGTGGTTAATTATATGCTAATTTTTTATTTTTATTTTTTTGGTGGTAAGTGTTGACAAAAGCACTAATTGTATGTCATTGCAAAGTTCTACATACATTGACCTAATCATTTACTAGTCCCAAATGCACGAGTCACGACTGAAAAATAGAAAGCAAAGCATAGCAATATGACATGTTAGTCGCACACTGAAGAATTAACAATTGGTTGTTTGACTCAATTATTGGTTTATTAAAAAGGAGCCAAGAGATGGAAAGTTATTTCTTTATTAAAAAAATATGTATTATTAGATTATCTTCTAGAAATGTTTGAATGGAGTAACTTAAGAGAATACTACCCTATATAAGCATATAATTGATCTGCTTAATGCATCATTGACAAGTACTTTTTTAAAAAAATTACAGAGTATTACTTTAGGAAAATGATATTATGGTTGAATTAGTTTTATGTAATCCTCGACCAATTAAGCGATTGCGGGTTTTCAATGATCTGTGAATTAGTTTTAGTTATTCTCTTCCAAATGATCTGTTGTTGTATGTTGCAACTGATCATGTGCTTGAAAAACAAATTAGTTGAAGCCCTTTTTTTCTTGGTGCAAAAAGGTGGCTTAGTCCCAATCTTAATCTAGGGTGGGCAAGGCCAACAAGGTCATTAACAAGCAAAGTAAAGGAGGTGGAAATTTCACAGAATTAGAACACAGTCATACACCAATTAAAAGTGTGGTATAGACAGACAGTATACACCAATTGAATTCAATAAGTTAATTAATATAAAGTTTTAAATCCTCAAGTGGGAACAAATTATTTCAAACTAATCAACTATTATTATGATCGATTTTCATATCTTATGATGGTATTAGTTTAGCATAGAAGAGATAAGAACAAAAATAAAGGCTAAATGATAGTAGCTAGTCTTTGCATATTGAAAAAAATGAATTAATTAGAGTCAACGAAGGGCCACATGAATTGTCTTTTGATTTGCATAATTGTATCAAGAAATTAGTATTTTGAAGAAAGAAAAAATGTGGTACTAAGTTGGACTAGTAATACTTCCTCAAATACTGCACCACAACGTCAAAAGTTTCCTTTTTAAAAAAAGAAAAAAAAGGTAATTAGATTTTTAGTCCCTATGGTTTGATCTAATAAGTTAGTTCATCCATACATTTTTTAAATCCTAGTAATTAGTCCTTAATTAGTTTTACTCTGAAAAGGCAAGTTAGTCCTCCACTATTGAATTTTTAGATAAACATTAAGAAAATTAATCATGTTTATTATATGAACAACTAAGATAATCTAATAAGTCAATTTGGAATCTTCAATTTTTTTAAAAAAATTTACTTTGACTGAAATACCCTTGTATCACAGCTCACTCTCACTAACTACAACAATCTCTACCATAACCCCCCACGCATAACAACCTATTCGAGACCACCGTCACTAAACTCTCTGCAACTCGCCCTACTTGCAACAATGGCCAATCTTGCATACTATTTGCCTAGGAAGGTTTCAATCAAAGCCGTTAGTCTAATTTTAACTATAGGGACCAACTAATAGGGTTTTCAAATTACAAGAATGATTTTGCATAATGGGACAAACATGAGGGAGTAGCTGTTTGATTTCCCAAAAAGAACAAAGTGAGAGTTTTCCGTGGAAATGTGATTAGTGAATAATGACACATCTAGCAATAGAAAGAGTGTCCGCACTTTAGCAAGTTCGTGGAATGGAAAGAAATGGGACCCCAAAAAAAGAACACGGTCAATGGGGAAGACATTTTTGTTTAGTTGACTGGAAAGAGGCAGAAGTGAATAGTGTGGGAGATGTGAAAGAATGGGATGATGAATGTGTATGTTTGTCTTTGAAAGGGCAGAGAGCTAAATTATTAGATGAATCTCCACTGAGATGAGAGAGCGCTGTAGTGATATAGAACATCATCTTTGTGAATAGTGTGCTTTACTTTTTCTTGTTTAATTTATGTTGGTGTGCTGTATTGAATGCGGTGGTTGTTGGGGGGTACATAATACTAGTAGGCATTAATCTTGTCGCCATTCTATGCGAAATCAAGTGCTCTACATGTGCTCTTACGCCTCCTTCCTATCAGCTCTAATTTGTCACCAAAGCTTCTAACTCACCGGGATAAACTCTAATATTAAAGGATTGAGAGTTGGGTTCTTATTAAAATAAATAAAATTTTAATAATATAAGTTAAATATCTTAGTTGATTTAGCCAGATAATCCGTTTAGTTTCTTATTAAAGGCAAAACTATACAGGCCAAAGCAAACAAAACCTCATATGAGTTACACTTGGCTGTTAAGAAAAGTATAGTCCACATAATTTTCTTTTTTTACTGAAATTTGTGTCAATCCAAAAAACTATAATAAATTAGAGCCTTAGAGGAGTGCGTTTGAGCGATAAAAAAGGTACATAAAAAAAGAGTAGACGAAAAGTAGTGTTATATAATAAGATAAGATATTTAATTGAACCCATCACAATGGATTAACAGAAAAAAGATGCATTGCTCTGTCCAACATTTGGATAGCCATAGTGCACTGTTCAAACTCTCAGTTCAAAAAAAATTAGTGCACTGTTCAAATAAACTAAAATGTAAATCGCATATCAATATTCCATTATCACGATAATCAGAATGATTAATTTGCTCTTTCATTTGATGTGGAAATTAGTTGTTTCATCACTTATGTCAACTTCCGATCATCTAATTAGGTATTGATTCCTTTTAACTTGCTACCCAGAAGACCATATTGTATCACCTTGATTGTCAATTAAAACACAAACTAAGAATAGCAATAATGACGCATTCCAGATGACTGATAGCAGGAAGATCATGATCGATTAAGTGGTCAAATAGCTATAATAAATCGATAATGTAGTAATAAAGACCACATTAATGAGACAAATAATATATTTGCGAGATTGATAAATCAACACTAATTAGGGTTTTCTGGTATTGCCCCACTGCAATGATATCTGATCTGGTCACGAAACATTATTTTATCAATTTCATGGTCAAAGAAAATTTTATGATTTTTGCTTTTTCTCTTCAATGGCATGACACTTTTGTCACCTCAATGTGTCCCCAGCATCTCTTGGATGACAGCACAAGTAGAGATCCATCTGAAATTTAAAGGGCTCCTTCCATTTTTTCCCTATTTTTTTTATCGAAAAGTAATTTGAAAGACAATGTTCATTTTATAAGGATAAAAAAAACCGTGGGTTGAATCCATGGCTGAAGGACCTATACATAGCTAGGTCATGGAATCTCATACTATCACTTTATTTTTTTACTATTTATTTATAATTAATTATTATTAAATTTACACAATATACTATTAGTTACTAAATAAGCTCAAAAATTCTCATATATATTATTTGAAGAAATTAATAAATAAATAAAAACAAGGTGATGGGATTAGGGATAGAGGATTTGGCTCTACCTACCAAAGAGTAACAACAAAATTGAAATTAAACAAGGCTGTACATAAAAATATGGTATGGGGCCAACTGGTTTAGTGATTGTTGTGGGGATAAAATCAGAATCACCGCTTTAATATCTGTTCTAAGTTTTAATTTCAAGACGTCCCGCTCTTTTTGCGTCATCATCTTCTGGTACTTTTATTAGCATCTGTACATGCATTCAAGTATAATTCCAGAATATTTGAATTATTGTCTTTCATTATCCTTTCGTCCCTAATTAATTAGAATCTCAATCAACGTTTTATTCTCCTTTTGTTAGTCCTTTTCATCTGAGCTAATCTTGATTCTATGTTTTCTTGTTGCTCTCAGTAATTTTGTTGAATTTTAAAATTAAATATGCATCTGTAATTATGCATATTTTTAATATATTCAAAAAAAGATGTATTATTTGTCATCAAATAATTTATTATCCAACATGTTGTAGCTCAAATGGCAACATACCGAATTTGTGGGAAGAGCTTGCAGGTTCAATCTCTGCTAAACATATCCACTAAAAAGGGTGATGAAATTAGTCTCAAATCGTTAAATCGTTAAACTAAGATACCTATAATTTATAAAACAAAAATCATATAATTTAATTTAATTTATTCTATGAACGTTATAAATATGAATAGTTTTTAGTTTTTGTTTGTGCTATGGTATTACAGTCAGACGCACGAGCACGTCTGTTCAAATGTTAAAAGCAGCTTTACAACAATCAGATCCCAAAAAGAAATGACAGCATTATTGTTAAAGTGAGGCTTTCAGTCCATTGGTTTTTTTTGACTCACACATGATATTTCCACTAGTTGTCGATGAATCTGATTTCGACGCAGAGCTTCGCTTTCACATGTTTCATGTTTGTTTCCTTGATTTCAACAAACAATAAAAAATTTTGGCTAAAATTTATCCGGATAAATAGGGGTATTTTTGTCCAAAAAATATTATCATAAACTTGTATTTCTAAAATACCCTTCAATATAATTTTAAATAATATTTAATAACTGAAAAATTAAGTCGAAATTCATTTAATATAATTGAAATTTCCAATGCATCATTAATATATTGGTGCATTCATATTTACATTTGATACATACATGACATTAAATATATACTTAATATTAACACTCTTATACAAATTAAAAAAATGAAAAGATGCACTTGATATGGTGCTGGCAGAAAATGGACTTGAATCATGCAATGTGCGAAAGAAAATTACAACTATAGTAGTTGATATACAATGCATTTGTTCAGATAAAAGGCCTAGCAAGTTAGATTCAATTTCTAATGCAGTATGAGCATCATCATCTACATACCAATTTTTGGCCAAATATAAAGCATTCAAAATAAAAGGTTTAATGTAGAACAATGTAGTAGCCCCATTTTGAGTACATAATGTTGAACCAAATGTGGTTAACATTTATATCTCTTTGTGTTTTAATGATGAACAAAATTGGGTTTTGATTCTTAATCATTTTGTCACTAATGTTGCAAGATAACTCGAGTAAAAGAATCAACAACTCGAATAAGAAAGATGGTCAGAAGCTGCGGATCAAGTGCTACAACTCGGGTAAGAACATGCATAAATCGAGTTGTTAAAATGTCATACAACTCAAGTTAAATAAAAGCTAACTCGAGTTAAAATATAGCTAACTCGAGTTAAATAGTCTGGAGAAAATTTAACTCGAGTGAACACTTGTATAACTCGAGTTACAGCTTGGAGGCAAAGCCTGACACAACCAATGATCAAATGTAAATGCTCCAACGGTCAGAAAACATGGATAACTCGAGTAAGCATGAAAAGTAACTCGAGTTACACATTTCAGAGGTCATCTTCTACAAACGATAACTCAAGTAAGAATAAAAGATAACTCGAATTAAAGGCTATGTCAGAGCATTAAATGAAGGGTTGTTATATCTCACAACGGCTACATTCAATTCTCCAACGACCATATCGACTTGAAAATCTATAAATAGCCTCAAGACACATTAGAGAAGTAGTTGTTCATCACTTGCAAAAATCTCACAACAACATCAAGCTTTCTCTTGCTTATATTTGCAAATCATCCACACGCCTCTCAAGAGTGAATTTCACTTGCAAATTTATTATTTCTTGAGAGTGTTTATTATTGAATTCGTTCTTCCTTATTGAGAATGTCTTTGTATTTGAGAGAGGAATAATTTTCTTGTTTGTCTAGAAAATAAGGGTTGTATTGATAGAGGTTTAATCTTGCACCCATTGAAGAAAGAGGTTGTAGAGGTCTAATCTTGCACCAATTGAAGCAAGAGTTTGTATAGGTTTAATCTTGCACCCTTTGAAGCAAGATATATAGTGGATTCAAAATCTCAAGGGGAAGCTTGAGGAATGGATGTAGGCTACGAGGGCCGAACCACGATAAATATTGATTTTGATTTCTCTATCCCTTCTATCTTTATATTTATTGTTCGTATGAATTGGATAAATTGTGTTTACTTTGCTTTTGATTATTTTGATAATTGCAAAAACGTTTTTAAACAAGTTTTAAAGTCAAAAATCCAATTCACTCTCCTCTTGGATTGTCATTTCGGGTCAACCATTGGTATCAGAGCTAGTGCTCATTTATTTTAAGGCTTAACAACCAAGAGTGAAAGATCCCAAATGACATCCATGTATGATATTTCTATCTATGAAGGTTTACCTATTAATCGAGCTCCTTTCTTTGATGGTAGTAACTACTTATATTGGAAGACAAGGATGATGACGTTCTTGAAGTCGAAAAGCTTGGATGTTTGGAAAATCGTTGATGAATGACCATTTGTTCCAACCAAGACTATTGATGGTAGAAAATTTGAAAACGCAAAGGAAGAATGGAGTGAAGCCGAAAAGAAGCTTGTCTCTTTCAATCACAAGGCTATGCACATCCTCTTTTGTGCACTTAGTAGAGACCAATTCAACAAGGTGCAACAATGCCAAAGCCATCATGAAATTTGGCATACTCTTGAAGTGACTTATGAAGGAACCAAGCAAGTGAAAGAGGTTTCAAAAGACTTCTCAAATAAGAAGGAGAATGAAATTATTTGTTACGAATGCAAGAAGCCCGGTCACATTAAATTCGAATGTCCTCTTCTAAAGAAAGCCAACAATAGACTAAAGAAGAAAA
>CAODLS011832515.1:0-19537 GCA_948243855.1 Flueggea neowawraea | reverse complement strand
AACAAAAATGTCATTATGAGAATAAAATATTTTAGTTACGTAAAAGGTCTATGCTACTAGACTGAGATTAGTATTTCTATGTTACTAAACTGATATTAGTATAAGTAAATGAAAATTATCGGTCCCAATAGGAATGACACTTCAAGAGGAAGGTGAATTGAATTTTTAGCAAATTAAACACTTTGTTGAAAATCTTTTTGCAAATTAAACTAAACAACAAAGTTCTTTTAAATCAAAATCAAAGTTCAATGCGGAAGCAAATTAAAAATAGCAGATTCAATTCGCACACAATAATATAAATCAAGTGCAAAGTAAAGAGAGAATGGAAGGGAGATATCAAAGCCTAAGATTTATAGTAGTTCGGTCCTCCTTGACCTATGTCAACTCCTTTAGATCCACTAGAGAATTTCAATCCTCTATCTCCTCACTTTCGGATGAAGGAAAACCGTTTACAACACTTGTTTTGTGGGATCAACAAGCAAACTGTTACACCTTATTTTAATGACAAAATAAGCAAAGCAAGTCCTTAACTTTTGCGGGTTTAACTAGAAAATTGAAACCACTTGTTTTCAAGACAAAACAAGCAAACCAAACCTCTAGTTTTTGCAGGTAACAAACTAGAAAACCTACACCTCTAGTTTTCTAAGGCTCACTAGCAACCACTCTTGTTTTTCTACGGCACAACAAGAAAACCTATCTACCCAAGCAATCAACCTTGCTTGATACAAAAATCAAACCAAGATACAGCAAATTAAAGCTCACAAATACCAAAAAACAAGATAGAAAATAAATAGCTCAAAATGGGGTTGAAAGGTGGAGAAAAGTGATAAAATAAATAGCAATCATTAACAAAGGTATCTCTTACATCTCTTCTGTCTTAGGACGTCTATTTATAGTCACTCTTAGAAATATAGCCGTTGGAGCCTCGAAGTAGCCGTTGTGAGAGAGTGAAAAGTTATGTTTTAATTGACATCACCATCATTAACGTGCATTGTTCCTCATTAATACAAGTTCTTTAAGCATGCAGCAGATATCAACGTGTGTCCATCAGTGTGTGTTGTTGAAGTTGTAGTGCTTCTGGTTGAAAAAGCCTTTCATTAGCGTGCTTAGATAGTCATTAGCATGCATTGATCAACTCTTCAACCTACCTTAATGAATGAGTAGCGTGCCTTGTTCCTCATTCCAGAATATGCAGTTCCACCTAGATATCCATTAACGTGCCTTGTTCATTCTTTAGCATGCGCTGTCGGATTTGATCAAGATTGCACCTTTGAAATCCACGTAAGCATGTCAGGGAATATTTAGATTCAAATCTGGAGGAGCATCTCATCTTTGTCTCCATCTGAAGCTTGTCAACGTGCGTTATACATCAACAACGTGCGTTGTTCATTTTTCTTCAGCGATGATAACAAGTGTTCTTGATTTCATCAACGTCTCCTCAACGCAATGGCTTAGACAAATTCTGAGTTAATTCCTCGACAACGTGCGTTGACAATCAACAATGCGCGTTAATGAACTTGAGTATGATACCAGTAAGCTTCAATCATCTTCTACGCGTGTTGTTGGATCATTAACATGCCTAGTTGCCATTTTTGCATATATCAACGTGCATTGATGATAACTAACGTGCCTTGTTGGTCATTAATGCACTTTATTGAATTGACAAAGTGTTTTGTTGCCAAACATCATCAAGTCTGCAATTTTGCAATTTTTTCATAGATGTTTTGCAATTATCATCATCATCAAAACTGAACTCAACATTAAAAAGGGGTTATTTATGCTTGAGAACTCTATTGATGTTAGTCCTGCAAGTCTTGCCTGCAAATAGAAGTAATGTAGATAATGTTACTCATTATAAGTTAACAAATCTTAGTTGTAACATTACCAATATGTGTAATGAACTCTTTTGTCACTATTTCTATTAAATTTCAACTTAATGTATTTTGAATTTTATTTAGTAAACTTACAAATATATTTGAGTTTCTTTTATTATATATAAATGGTGGCCTCTTTGGAAATTTCTTCTGTGTCTGTCATTGCTTGGACAATAGATTTGGCATTGTGGTGAATATTGGACGTTGGTTACGTGGAAAATGCAAAAAACAAAAAGGAGCTGAAGGGATGAATTCTAGTAACTGAGCATGCCCACGCTTAAAAACAAAAAGAGTTTGTGGAAATTTGAAGATCAGAATTTTAAGGGATATTGAAGACCCACTCAGCTGATATTGTGGAACGTTTAAGATTTGTTATTTGGCACATGCATCTAAAAACAAAAATATGACCCTTGCATAGTCTATTACGTTTTTTAGACTAGGTCAGTATACATTTCTTTCATTATTCTCTTTGAGCAGTCAAGAACACCTCTCTTGTTTGGATGTTCTCTGGAACAATTTCAACAACATTATTTTTTGCTCTTTGTAATGGCTTTTGTGGCTGAAATCTTTTTTTTTTTTTGGTTGAAGAAAACAGAAGCCATTGAACTATTGATTATGTGAGAACTTTATTTTCAATGCAATTGATTTTGCTATTCAAATATTGATTTTTTTCTTTAATTTCATGATTGTTTTGATTGATTACAAAGATGCACAGTTAATTAATTGAAATAGTCTATCGATAGGTTGAATATTGTATGCGTAAATGTGTAGTTAGAGGTGTAATTGAACTGAGCCAAGCTCGAATCTTCGTGTTCGATAGCTCGAGCTTGACAAGAGCCTAAATTCTTGTTTGTACTTGGCTCATTAAAGGTAATATGTTGTTCACAATCTGCTCGAACTCGGTTTAGTAAAAGCTCATTTGCACAGTTCGAGAGCTTGGCTTGTTTAAAACTCTCGGTTTGTTTTTCAATTTATGAACACAGCTCGTTTATGGCATATAGACATGTAAAATCAAATTCAACGAATCTGTGAAATATTTCAACAAATTTGCAAAATCAAATTTAATACATCAATAACACATTTCATTCTCAGACATCATCAACAATACACCAGTCCATTTCTTCACCAAAGCCATTTCAACAGGTCACACCTCAAAAATTAAATAGAGAAATCTCGTTCTGAGCTTATGGAATAGAGAAATGCAAGAACATATATAAGAAATATTACCTCCTTTAGGTAGAAAGCTTAGAGACAGAGACAACATTGACGGGACAAAGATAGAGAGGAAGAGTGACGGGATAGAAAGAGTGCTAGAGACACAGACAATGTCGACGATGATAGAAAGCAGCGACGGGGACAGAGAGACAAATGTCGATGGTACAAAAAGTAGCAACAGAGACAAAGAACGATAGAGAGGGAGCATCGACAGTGCTAGAGAGCGAGGAGAGAGAGAGATAGATGTCTACGGAGATAGATATGGTGAGCGAGAGCACGACAACGTCGTTGGGATTGAGAAAGGCAGAAAGCACCGATAGAGAGGGGGCGATTTTAGGGTTTGTTCAAATTGGGAAAGAGGGATTGTGTGAATTGAAGTGGAGAGTGGAGACTTGTAGTTTTTGTTTGACTGGGGAGACTTGTAGTTTTGTTTCATTGTTATTGAGTCAAAACTAAAGATGTAAATTTATTTGAAAATGATAAGCAGAATCTTTTTTTTCTTGGATATTAATATTTTTATAAGTTGCATAATTATGATTTCAATATTATTTTTTTGAAAGATAATTAAACTATAAAAACTATTTGAACTAATTAAGTGATTTAACGTACAAAACTTAAAGAAGTAGACTCGATTGGAGTATGTTTGTGTATAATGATATTGATTTTCAATAGTTTTTGTATTTGTTTTAAGTATTTTATTTTAAATAACTAAGTAGATAAAATTACTTGAACTATTTGTATATAACATCTTATATATATATAAAGTATATAGTTTAGGGCATAACGTAAGAGTACACACTATAGGATATTATAACTCACAAGTATTTTAATCAAGTTTAAGATATAGATTTTACAGTATATCATATACGATATATAGTTTAAGGTATAAAATATATGGTATATAATTTAAGGTATATACTATAATATATAAGAACTAACATAAATTGTTTAGGATATAGACTATACTAGTTTAATCAAATTTAGAGTATAATATATAAGGTATAAAGTTTAGGATATTGCAAGTGATTTGTTGTTCATACATCTTAATCGAGTTCAAAATATATAGTTTATGGTATATTATATAAGGAATATAGGTTACAAATTGTGAACTATTTGTTGTTCACAAGCTACATAGACAAGCCTATTCACAAACGCATTAGCAAGCATGTTCACGAGTTTTTCGACTCGAGTTTTGAATTGTTCAAGTTCGGCTCGTTTATGAAAACGAGCTTAATATTTTGTTTGCGAACATGCTCGTTTATTAACGAGTTTTTCTCGAGCTGAGCTCTGAGCCTCTGAACTCATTTACACCCCTATGTGCAGTCACTTTAGCCGTGTGTAGCAACTAAGAATTTTCTTAAAGTGGGAAAAACGTGTAGCTAATTTCAACAAATGTTATTCTTCGGTCTCCACTTAACCTTAGATTTAGTCAAATAATGACAAAGCGTTAGGTGGGTATAATACGAACTTTAGACTCTTCAATGTCGTACCTACTACTATGAAACTTACTCTAAGCCCGTTGATAATTATTAGTAATTTCAAATGATTTACCAGAAAAGAATAACTATTATCAAAATCATAAAAAATCAACATCCAGTTATGAGTTACCAACACACTTTCTCCGGCAACATTAATCATAGTTAATTACATGTAAACAGAAACACAGCAGATGGAGGATATGCAAATTGCAACAAAAATATAATCGGGGGACTAATTAACCATTGGCTTGTAAGGAGAAAAAGAGATTCCAAATTATATATAGTCTAGCTATACAACTTACAAAAGTGGCACATTTATATATGTGGGTGATTCTACTAATACATATAAATCTATCCGCGACAGACTTGTTTGTGATCAACAGAAATGGATGATCTCTTGATGAAGTCTAAGCAATCTGCAATAGCTTCGGAATAGAAAGAGTTGGAGCGGGCAAAGGACCTAAACCTGCAGTGGGTTGGTTCCATGGAATTAGACAAGTACGGCCCGGCCATCTCATCATGATCTATTCCGAAACTCCTCCTCTTTGCACCATTGCCTCTCTTAAGCTTCATATACGAAAATCTCCATCTCCATCTACTTAACACCCTAAACAAGCACATGAACCTTTCGCGTAGCTTTTGAACTGAAAATCTTTTGGGGTTGAGCTTGAACCCTCTGCCTCCTCGCCATGATCTTCTTGTTCCCGCCCTCATCCTCATCTATATCTCTGCCTTTGATAACGGGTATGGTATATATACATAAATATGGTTGAAGGTGGACTTTTTGAAAGGTGAAGTGTGATAATAGGTGTATGGAGGTCAAGAAGGAACCTTGACGATCCAATTGCTGCTGTTTTTTTGTCAAAATATATTGTACTTTGCAGCGTTTTGGACGGCGTCTGTGGGAAATGGATGCATATATCTGATTTAGGATCTGTGGGATATGACCAGATTAGGCTTTCCTTTATCTTTTTTAATTGCTGAAATCATGATTGACTCTGCATAATTGGACTTTTGATTCTAAGTTATAACCAAAGCACACAACCACCACTATTCTTATATACCTGACTCAAATTAACGACCATCATATCATGGATCCGTATACCATTATAAGCGTATATCTAATTTGTAATAGACCACACACAGCAATTAATTAGGTACAGAAAAATGTCAACCTGTTTACATTCATTAAGTTCATCAGCATATATGTATCATATATATAATTTAAACTATACAATTTATTTGTTGACGGTCCATCTAACAATTTACAAGTTTTAGAAATGATAACTATACATATAAAAAGGAAGAATAATATGCGTATGTAGGATGAACTACTTTTTTTGATCGGAAAAGGAAGTATTAATCAGAAACAAAGGATTTGGGTAATTTTATGAGCATTGGAAATGTTAAGTAGGAATTGGAAGGAAAAGAAAAGAGAAGAAAAGAAAGAATTTTGGAGTTCCCTTATTGTGTTTGGGTGTGTTTTTTCAAGATGCGTAGGAAATAAAATTATGTAAGACTAAAATGACAAAAATATCCATAAAATTTTGTTTGTTATAGATACGGGTTTCTGAGGATTGAGAAAATAAAAGTAATTTCCTTCCAATTCTTCCCATCTCTGGAAGGAAATAATGTGGTGGGATCCACCATTGTTTGGAAATCAGATTTCCCTTCAATTCTGTTGCTTTCCTCCACCAATAAAATACCCAAACATTGGGAATTATAACAATTTTAATTCCTTTCTTTTCCTTTTCATCCAAATCCTTCAATTCAAACAGGGTGTAAAGAAAGATCAGAGCAAATTACGCTCCGCTAAAACAATATACGTACATGATTCTGCAGGGGAGGGGAGTCATGATTCAACAAAAAAAAATAATGTAATGGATGCCTATTCACACGCATGTCAAGCTATCAACTCGTAAATTGCTAAGGCCCTGTTCAGTAACAGAAAATTAGGCCAACTTTTTGGAAATTTTTTTCTAAGAAAACTAAAAATATAAAAAATATGTCCAAATTACATATTTTTTTTAAAAAAATAAAAAATCGAGTTTTCTAAAATATAACTAAAACCTAAAAAACTATTTTTAATAGTTTTTCAAACTTTTCCTTTATAAAAATTAACCGTATTTTCCAAATTATTTCAAATTGAAAAGTAAAAAACAAAGAAGCAACTCATTTCACTTAAAATAGAATTACATTTTTGAAAAGGTACTAGACATTAAGTGAAATTCTAATATGACAATCTAAGAGGAGGGTGAATTGGATTTCTTGCTAAAAATAGAACATTTTTAAAAACTTTTGCAAATATTCTCAAATCAAAACAATAGTTAAATCCAAAACACTACCACTTAATAAAGAACAGAAAATGAGTAAAGGGATAGAGAAACAAAACTCAATATTTATAGTGGTTCGGTCCTCTTTGATATACGTTCACTCTTCTAGCTCACTAGAGAGTTTGAATCCACTATATTTCATCACTTTCGGGTGGAGGTAAACCGTTTACAATCTCTTGTTTTTTAGGGTCACAAGACAACCTTCTACACCTTACTTTTTGCTGGTCAAAACAAGAAAACCACACTCCTTTGTTTTTTAAGGTAACAAACAAAGCAAACCTATTCCTTTCTCAAGCTTTAAAAAAAAGCTTGATTACAATATTATTCTCAACTAAATGACAATGCTGTTCAACCAACTTAGTGATAAAATAACAAATCAACAGCTCAGTTGGTATGCAAGTGTTCAAAAACAAAATAAGAAAGCAATGGGAAGATTTTCAAAGTTCTAGGCACTCTCAAGAATTGTTTTTTTTACCTTATGACTTGAAACGTCTATTTATAGACACTCCTCAAAAACTAGCCGTTGTAGATACCAAAACAGCCGTTGTGAGAGTTGCAAAATGGTGAGATTAATGACGTCAGTCCTTGCTACGTGTACCAGGTGTACTGTGTACGTAATTCATGGTTTTATCAGAATACTACGTGCAACGTATTCTTTCTGCGTGCATAGGCCAAGTTCCAGTATCCACTGCTTTATAACAAGAAGTAACTACTTTCATAGTACTTTTATCTGTGTATGCAGAGTTTGAATGTTGTGTGCGTTGTACTCAGTGCTACGTACGTAGTTGAGTCTTCAATGGTTATGTCTTTGATCTTCCTCGTCACTGTGTCAGAGGATATTCAAAATTTCAAATAACGAAGAGCGTTTATCATTTGTCAGGTAGTACAACTAACTTTTGTTGTGATGCCTCTGCGTTTTTATTCTCTGTTCGTGACTCACTGTTCTGATGCTTTCTGAATTCATGTTAGAGAATATTCTCGTTGGTAATTTGACAGCCTGTAACAGATTTTGGCATTTTCAGTCAGACATATATTTTCCTCGTCTACGTGCATTGAAGTGTGTTTTGTGTGCGTAGCATGATCCTTTGAAGCGCACACAACTGGTATAGAGCATGCCGCATCTTGACTTATGAATTTCTCTGATTTTCTGATTGTACCAAGTGGTATTTAAACCAGTATTCATCTTGTAGTTACTACGTGCTCAGGTCTATGTTAACGCGCATAGCAATATACTGATCTATTCTTCTTTTTTTTTTTTTTTTCTGATTGTACCACGTCTATGCGCAATGCACTTCTTCCTACGCGCACAGTAGGATACTGGATTTTTTCTTCTTGACTGAATCACAACATCTATGTGCATTGCATTTGGCTTCTAAGCGTATAACACCTGTTCTACGTGCATTGAATGAGTTCTTGTACGCATAGCGTCCATCTCTGACTTCTTGATGTACCTCTATCTCTGATCAATGTGCATAGGTCTTGGTTTAAAGTACGTTGACCATTCTTTAATGTACTTAGGGAGTTGAGGAACATGATTAGCTTAACTATTTTAATTGTTTTGTTAAATTATCAAAATTTAGGAGTTTTTATGTTAATCAAAAACTTGATTCAACATTAAGTACATGTACTTACTGTGTAAAATTCTAAACTAGGACAACTTGATTCTTTATACGTAAAATACATATACTTAACTTGATTTTTCTATACATTAAGTACATATATTTACTGTGTAAAACTCTAAACTATGACAACTTGATTTCTATACGTAAAGTACATGTATTTAACTTGATTTTTTTTATACATAAAGTACATTTACTTATTGATTCAATTGTATTTAGTTATCATGAATGAAAAAAAAAACGAAACTTCAGATATCATGAATGAAAGAAAAAAAGTTATAAGGTATTTTAATGACAATCAAAATTGAAAAATAATGTCACAATTTGAGCATGTTTTCTATTTTTTGTATAGAAAATTTATAGAATTTTGGTTGAATTTGAGCAAATTTTTCAGTTTTCTAAACTAGAAAAGTGTATAACTTTTAAATGAATTTTTTTTAACTTTTCATAATTTTTTTAGAATTAAAAATTGAAAAAATTAAAAATAATTTTTTTATTAATGAACACACCCAAATCTATGCAGAGATTTGAATCAAAACTGGCGGTTTCAAAATGACATATATGGTAAGTATATTGGCTGTCCCACACAACTTGCCAACTGCCAAGACAATGATATAAGGAAGTGAAGGAATTGAAGTAGCTTTTTGTTACCACTTCAGACGACGTGTTTGGCCACCCTAATTCTAACAGAAGCGATTACAAGAAAAAGAAAAAGAAAAAGAAAAAAAGATGCACGTTATTTTGAGGACACACACAGGAAAGCAGTTTCGATATATAAAGCACTTGCACTTAAAGATCAGAAAAAATTGGCTTGTGAGTCTATTTTTATAATTATATATTTTTTGTATTTTATAATGTATTAAAATTTTTAAAATATAAAAATTTGGATTTTAAAAATTTGGATTATAATTTTTAAAATGCTAAAAGCATTTTTAGTCCTAAATTTTTCCAAGAGATTAATATTTATGTCAAGTCAATATTTTATTAATATTTCACTTATTATACTATCTCTCTTTAATCATTAATTTTTTATCATATTTTATAATGAGACCCGCTATTACTTCACTCATCATTTAATATATTTGTAACATATAAATAATAAGAAATATAATTATTTGATTTAAATATTTTTGTGAATATTTTTTATTTTAAATTTTGAACTAAAATATTTTTACAGAAGAATGTGAAATTGAAGATGGTAAAATATTGAATATGAAAAATAGTGTAGGTTTTATAGTGTGGTAAAATTGATTAAAAAATACAACAATTATATGCACAGTAATATTTTTAAAAAAATTAATCAAATAACCGTTTGATACTTTGAAATTTGATCAAATAAAAATTTAAAAAAATCATGCAAAAGACCAAAAAAACAAAATATAAATATAAAATTAAAAAAATAATATTATAAGCAGCGAACCCCATCTGCGAGTTATGCGCTTCACTTGACTGTGCTCACCACATTGGCATCAACCGCGGGGATGCTCTAAATATATCCGTTTCAGTCTCTGTCCTTTTTTACAGTCTCTATCATCTCTTTCGATTTCTCTCTTTCTTTTTCCTCTCCTCAGCCATCTGATCTCATTCTCTCGTTCATCTTCTTTCCCAATCCGCTGCTCGTCCGCCTCTTCCCAATCCTTTTTCTCTCTTTTTCGCCTCGTCTGCTTCTTCTTTTTGCTGTTCCAGATCTGAAGAGGGAGAGTGTTCGTGGTGGGAAGCTGTTAGTGTTTGGTTTTGATTTTCTTTTTGTGATTGTGCGTGCATGTAATTTGCAGAAGATGTCCGAGACGATGGACCAGTTTGTGAATATGGAGGTGCAGGCGGAGTTTATGGAGAATGCGATGGCAGGATCGACGCTGCTGTCGACTCCGGAGGGTGAAGTGAACAGCTTGATGCATCAAGTGGCTGACGATTACGGGTTGGAGGTGTCTGTTGGGCTTCCACAGCCTGCTGCTCATGCTATTGCTACCAAGTCGCAGGAGAAGGTTGATGAGGATGATTTGTCAAGGTTGCATCTGGTACAGGGGACAAGCCTATTACTGTTAAGGTATTTGTTAATAATTTTGCTAAATTGTGGGCTAATGCAAATTTGACTATTGAAACTTAGTTGATTTCTTCTCTTTCTTTTCTGTTGTTTGACATTAATGCAATCTTATCAGTTTGTGAATTCATACAGTCTCCCGTGTGTAAATGTATATATTAATTCGGTTATACCATGTATTGTTTTTTCTAGACATTGGTGCTATTAATTTGATTTCAGAATATGATTTGAGAGAAAAAAAGCTTCCATATTTCATATGTCAATTAATGAGATATTTTGTTGATACTGGTTGTGGTTTCAACTTTAATTTCTTGCTTTTGTTTTAGTATCAATCTTAAGATTGGGTTAGAGAAGTTGTTAAATATTATTGTTGGTTTAGATAAGAACATGTTTTTTTAAGGAAAAAAACCATGTAGACTTTCTTGTTGCTGACATTAGACATTTTCAACAGGGGAGCTAATGCTATAACAATACATGGTCGATCGCGGTAGCAACGCTATATCAAACTCGCTGATTGGGATTATATATACAATCGTGCTAGGAAGGCCCCATAATCTTTGCAAGTCTTAGGAAATGGGGATGTCTTTTCATACATAGACTGGAACAAGCACAAGTCTGACTGCCATTTCATATGGATTTACTTGCATTTTGCTAAAATTTTAGTGACGAAATTAAATCAACTAAACAATTTGGTACTCGTTTATATTCGGGTTATTCTCGTTTTGTATTCATTTATACTCTATTTATTCTCATTTTGTACTCATTTGCACTCGTTTGTACTTGGTTTGTTCTCATTTTGTACTCAGTTTATTCTCGTTTTGTACTCATTTTCTTTTATAGAATAATAAGTTGTTATCATTTTGTACTCATTTTCGTATCTGAAAAAATGAGAATAGTTTGTTTTCGTTTTGTACTTATTTTTTCGTGTGGTTAAAATTTCTGTTGTGTAGTCAACGCTTGGTCAAACTTCTGGCGCGCGATCAAAATGTCAAATTTCAACATTTTTTAAATTGCAATAAAAGAAGTTTTATTTCTATATACATTTTGAATGCTCATGCATTTTATAAATTTAAATTTATTTTTAAAATATTTGAAATATAATCCCTAAAGATTGAGAGCCTGTTTAGTTAAGAAATTTTTTCATTGTTTTTTAGAAAACTAGAAAATAGAAATAGAAAAATAAAAAAAATCATTCTATTTTATTTTATAAAATAAAAATAAAATAGAAAATAAAAAAAAAATTATTTTTTCAACTAAATATAGTCTAAGCTATTGTTTCAACTAAAAATCATTCAGCATCTGCTTATTTCTGCTAGTCAAATCAATTTCACAATATTTTTTAAAAAATTGCAGGCAACAAAGCAAATCATCAATACATTAACACAACTGATTTAACGAAAACAACAGAAAGAAATGGAAGCATTAATGGGAAAGTGAGCATAAACAAAACGCATCTTGTAGTGGTAGCCCTTCGTGGCACCAGTGATCAAGTTATCGACGTGGCTAAGGGCGGTACGGATAGCAGTGTTGGTCTTCCTCGATCTAAACCAAGAATCCAACTTCAACATTCGCTTCCCGATGGCCTAGTCCTTAATGACGTGGAAGTCAAGATTCAGATGGTTGAAGTTGCGGATGTAGTGTACGACAAAAATTTGAGGAGATAGAGATCAATAGAGAGAGAGCAGTGGTGGAGAAACAGGGAGAGAAGAGGAGAAAGGTGTGCGAGAGACAAAAAAAGAGAGAGAAAGAAAGAGAGAGAGAGAGAGAGAGGAGAGAGAAAAATCTGGTGAGAGAAGGTTTTAGTGGTTTTTTGGAGTAAATTGATTTTAAAATCTAGGGTAATTTTGTATTTTCGTGTTTTCTGTTACAAAAATTAACGGAGTTAAGAGTGAGGGACCGAAACGAAGGGTTTTGAAAACTAAGGGACCGCACGAGAGATATGGTCAAACCTCAGGGACCGCAATGGAGTTTACCAAATGCATAAAACTTGAATTACTTCTTTTTTTGGCTCAAATACCTAATGGGCCTTGATGTTTAATCAAATCTTCGATCGCATCCCTACATTCTCAAAGAACTACAATTTGATCCCTGACTTAGTCTAAAAAACCACGTCAACTAAATGTGTTATGTTGGACCAATTGTAAATAAAGTGTGATGACTAAACTACCCTCTTTCAAGTTTCAAAACTTGATTTTAGATCAAAATACTCGAGAAAACAGTTGATTGAACAACCAAATCCCAACCAATAAACTAAAAAATTTGAACAAATCCTAGAAAAGAAGCTCAAAACAGTCCCAATCATTCTCAAAGAGAAAAACCTAGATCCTTGTCAAAAAAAGAGAAAAGCCCAAATAAAAAGTTGCATTTGTAGCTTCAACTATTTTATCAATAGTTAAAAAATCTTCTCTTTAATTTATCCTTTTCATCTCATCACACTAACAAAGAACAATCACAAGAAAAAACAATTCGTCTCATCCTCTTTTGGCTCATCTCCATTACTACACAAAAAGTCCACCAGTATCTCACAAACTCAAAACCCAGAAAATCACAGCTGAAAATGAAAGGTGAAATTAATTAACGAATAGTTAAATCCCCCGATCTCTTTTTTTCTTTGAAATCCAAAAATCAACAAAGCCACTCATCATTCCCCTGCTTCATCCATCTACGACAACGTCAGAACAGAGAAGATGAAACCCATGTTCATGGTTCCTCTTTATTGCAAATCCAAAAATCAACAAATCTAATGTTGATGACTACTAAAGAAAAACCTCATTGCAACACAAACTAGAGGCCCTTTAGGAAAACTCACAACTCACAGATCAAACCGAGCTCGTGTTTTAAGAAAAGTGTGAGTTCTTTAATGCAATGGGTTTTCATTCATGCTCTTAATTTGCATGTGTTGAGTTGAATTAATTTTTTTCTTTGTAATATGTTGAAGCTATCCTAGTAAAACATTGGCTAAGGCTAAATGAGTCGTGTCTTAGTGTTTTAAATGGGCTTTAGGGTTAGGGTTGGCATATGGTAACTAGAACTTTTGTAAACTCTATAAATAGGTGGCTTGGGAAAACATATGTAACCTAGAAGGTGTATGAGCCATCTTTCAATAGTGAAATAAAATTGCTTGCTCTCTGCCTATGGACATAGATCACTTTGATCAAACCACATAAATCTCTGTATTGTGTGTGATTGATCCTTTTTTCCTATTCTGCTTGTTTTATTACTTGTTCTAACAAGTGGTATTAGAGCCCACAAACCAGATCTGTAGAAGGAAGATGTCTTCACAGAAATTCAAAGTTTAGAAGTTCAATGGGTCGAATGATACACCTTGTGGAAGCTGAAGATGAAGGTGCTTTTGGTTCAGCAGAAGTGTGCACAAGCAATAGAAGAGGAAGAAAAATTACCTGAAGAATTGACAGCGACACAAAAAGAAGAGATTGTAGCTAGGGCACATAGTGCGATTCTGTTGGGTCTGACAGATGAAGTCCTAAGGGAGGTAGCCGATGAGACTATAGTAGTTGGCTTATGGAAGAAATTTGAAAACAAGTATAAAAAAAGTCACTGACAAACATACTTTATCAGAAAAGACGACTGCACACCTTGAAGATGTCAGGAAGTATGCAGGTAAAAGACCACCTTGATAACTTTAACATAATTATTCTAGACTTGAATGGAGTTGGTTTTAAAGTTGAGGAAGAGGATCAAGCTATGATTTTGTTGTGTTCTTTGGCTAACTCTTATGAAAATTTTGTAGATACTATGATGTATGATAGGGATAGTATCTCGATAAATGATGTTAAAGATGCTCTATAGTCTAAAGAATTGCATAAATTAGTTCTAGTTCTAGGGAATGCAGTGTGGAGACTGGCTTAACTGTGAGTAGGGGCAGGAGCATGGAACGAAATGATGGAGGTCGTAGTAAGTCGCGTTCAAAATCGAAGGCTGTATTGAGATGCTTTCACTATAAAGAGAAGGGGCACTTTAGAAAAAACTGTCCACAAAGGAAGAAGGGAATTGTACGGGGGTCGAATGGGAATGCACAGGTTGTAGTAGCTCAAAAAGATTCTAAAAACCAGGATAGTTTTGACGAGGGAGAATGAGGAGATGTTTTAACTGTTAGTACAACTAGTTTCGCAGAATCTTGGATCTTAGATACTGGTGCTTCTTATCACATGACTTATTCACGAGATCTGTTCACTACTTTTAAAGGGTGGAACAAAAGTGTAAAGTTGAGAGATGATAGGGAGTTGGTGTCAAAGGTAGTGGTTCTGTGCATATTGGAATGTATGACAGATTGGTTAGGACATTGAATGCTTAGTACGTGTTACGAGGTGAACCGTCTATGGGAGCTCAATCCATCCCGCACAAATCTCAGAGATCAGAACAAATACCCAACCATTTAGATTATAAAACATTTTTTAAAACATTTAATAATAGAAAAAATAGTAAGTAAAATGTATATATAAATAAATATATCAAAAGTATAAGTGCGGAAAAACAACGGAAGTCTCAAAACAAAAGCCAAAGTGACAACCCGATAACCCAACTACATCCCGATACGGAGCTCTACAAAACAAAAGACGAGCCCGAACAAAAAGACATCACAAACCAAAAGATGTCTCACTGGAGTCTGGATGTTGACAGTTGCCAAAGCCAAAATCTGTGAACCTGCTTAATAGGAATCACATAAAAAGAGAAACAAAGGGGGTCAGGGCCCAGTGAGGAATAACACTCTAGATCGCCTCATAAGTGCATCACAAAGACTGTTTTGAAAACAGTTGAAAACTACACATGTAGATATAGTTTAACATACATACATACATACATACATACATACATATATTATACATATGTAATAGCTTTTCAAAAAATTCTTTCGCAAAAGGGTTTCGCATACAAAGCAATCATAAAACTCAAAGGCATATAAAATGATTTTCATTTTCAGAGTCAAAATACATACACAAATATATGAGACCAAAGTAGAAGGCGTGCACGTGGCACTAATAACAAAGTATGTGGACTTGGCCACAATCCATATCAAATCATATGCCTGATCAGGACATATGACTATCGACAACCCTGATAGCTGGGTTTATCAAAGCGTTGGTATACCAAATGTTACGTTTGACCCCATAACAATAGGTGTCCCATATCAGAAAACAAAAGTATACTAATATATAGTATCAAAATAGAGTATGCGTAGAAGTATCAAAATCAAAGGAGAGATATATACTACATATATATCAATTTCAAAGCAGAGTCCTGAGTAATACACATAATCAGTTTACCATTAGCCAATCCTTAGATTAGTCAAATTTCAGAATATGTGTTATACACAACAGAAAACATATATAGTTTGAGACACACCCTATGTGTCTGAAACTGCTATTCACTCACCTGGAAGTCCAAGTGCAAAACACTCGTCAGGCCCCACTCGTCGGTGGCTAGTCTTTCTGGCATGAACAAGAAGCTGAACAGAACAAACATATATCCACTAATATATCAGAGTCAAACTCAAATGTGGTACTATGACAATACCAGATGTATGAAGTGCATATGCAGATACGAACTCTCGAAAGACCCTAAATGATCTGTATCGAATGATAATCTATCATTTTGTATCCAAAATACAGAATCTACGTAAAATTACAGATTGTACTCAATCAGTACAAAATTATGTTTTAGTCACCGGGACTTGAAAAATTTCAAAATAATCATGCAACTATACTAGGATAGCTAACTAACTTTTTCAAGTAATCAGAATCCCCAAAAGAGTCCTAGAACTCTCAGAAATCGAAAAAATGCAAAATTACAAAACGAGTCCCAAAGGACCCCATCTTACTCAAGTAACACACTTACTTACTCGAGTAAGACACCCATTATCTTACTCGGGTAAGCCATACATGGTCACTCGAGTAAGACAACCTTTCTCTCACTCGAGTAAGCCACACCAGTCACTCGAGTGAGACGAAGCTCCTCTTACTCGAGTAATCAAGGATCTTACTCGAGTAAGACATGATCCAGACGAACCTAGAAATCATGCAACATGATTTAACTGAACAAAATCAATACCAAACACCCACATTGACTCTAAACAAAGCCCTGAACACGAATCTTGGGTCAAAACCAGCAAAGCAACTCAGAATCACCTTAGATCGACCAAAAATGAAGCTAACCCTAACTCAACCAATGCCACATCAAATAGGATGATTCAAAGCTTAAATCATGTTCTGTTAACCTCAAACAACTTAGAGATAACAATCCTAGGCATCCATTAACTCAGAATCATCTCGAAAATACAAACCCAAATGCAAAATCAGCCTAAAGCATGAATCCGAAAATAAATACATGAAATGGATGAAATAAAGAGATTAGATATGTAATCTTACCTCTAGAAATGAAATGGGAACAATGTAGGGCAGCATGAATGCGTTTTGCACCGATTTAAGTGAGAGAGAGTCGAAAATGAGGTGAGAGAAATGAAAGAGTCGGGTGAGAGTATTTATAGACCCTGCCCAAAACAGTGCCTTCACTGGAGTAACCGGCATTCATAACTCGAGTGATGCCTTGCTTACTCGAGTAATATATGATATTACTCGAGTAACACCTTTCCCAGGTGTTCTTCATGTTCATCTAAGAACACGACTTACTCGAGTAACACAGAAGCTTACTCGAGTAATCCACACCTCAGCTCACTCAAATAAAGCATGAATGCTTACTCGAGTAACACCTCCCACAAACATAAATCCTCAACTCAACACTCATAACGATCAAGATCGAAACAAAACCAAACAGAAGACTATATAGAGTTTTACCGAAATCCGACTAGGGTATTACAGTATGTATCTGGACTGCGAAAGAATTTGATCTCTGTGAGTACACTAGATAAAAATGAGTACACATTCTCTGGAAGTGGTGGAGTTCTTAGGGTGTCGAAAGGAGCTCTTGTGTAGGGTGTCAATTTGTGTTATCGTGTCGTAATCGTGTCATGTCATTTATATATCACAAATCATTATACAATACATAAACATTACAAAAATTGAATTCGTGTCAATCGTGTCGTGTCGTATCACAAAGTCGTGTTGTCATGTCAGAAATTGGCATCCCTACTCTTGTGGTGATGAAAGGCAGATTGCAGCATGTGATTTATACATTGATGGGTAGTTTAGTGTTAGGAATGGTTGCAGTGTTGAGCTCCATGGTTATTGATTTTATAGAGAAGAAGGATAATTGTACAGAGTTGTGGCATCAAAGATTGGGGCATATGAGTGAGAAGGGACTCTCCATTTTGAGTAAGAAAGGGTTATTAGATGGTGTTGAGACCGAGAAGCTGAAGTTTTGTGAGACTTGTGTTATGGATAAACAACACAGGGTGAAGTTCAGTATCGGTAGTCACACTACTAAGGGGGTCCTTGAGTATATTCACTCTGATCTATGGGGTCATTCTCTGGTGAAGTCTCATAGTGGATGCATGTACTATATTACTTTTCTTGATGACTTCTCTAGAAAGGTGTGAGTGTATTTTAGGGCTGTCAATTTCTAACACGACATTGAGACGACACGAACGATACAACACAATTGACATGAATTCAATTTTTGTAATGATTGTGTTTTGTATAATGATTTGTGATATATAAATGACATGACACGATTACGACACGATAACACGAATTGACACCCCTAATGTATTTTCTGAAATCTAAGGATGAAGTGTTTGGGAAGTTCAAGGAGTGGAAGATTATGGTGGAGAAACGGACTGAAAAATTAGTCAAGACACTCAGAATAGATAATGGGTTGGAATTTTGTAACAAGGATTTCGATGAGTTCTGCAGAAAAGAAGGTATAGTGAGGCACCGCACTGTATGCCATACGCCACAGCAGAATGGAGTTACATAACGGATGAACTAAACACTTGTACAACATGCTAGATGTATGAGGATATACGCTGGGTTGTCAAAGCAGTTCTAGGCTGAAGCAGTTAACACTGCTGCTTATATAGTAAATATATTGCCATCGACTGCAATTGATTTTAAGACTCCTTAAGAGGTATGGTCCGATAAACCCTCTAATTATTCTGGCTTAAAAGTATTTGGTTGTCCTGCATATGATCATGTTAGTGATGACAAGTTGGAGCTGAGGGCATTGAAATGCATATTTCTAGGGTATGCAATTAGGGTGAAATGTCGTACAAGGAGGCGATGGAGAGTAAAAATTCGAGCAAATGGCTTAGTTCCGTGGATGAAGAGATGCCATCATTGCAAAAGAATCAAACTTGGAAACTTGTGTCTTTGCCTGAAGGAGTGGAACCTGTTGATTGTAAATGGATTTTTAGAATAAAGGATGTGATTTCAGATGATAAACCACCTAAGTACAAATCAAGGCTTGTGGCGAAGAGTTTTTCATAGAAGGAGGGGATTGACTACAATGAAGTGTTATCACCTATTATGAAGCATAAATCTATCCGGGTCCTCTTAGCCATGGTAAGCGTTTTTAACTTGGAGCTTGATCAACTTGATGTTAAAACTGCTTTTTTGCATAAGAATCTAGAAGAAGAAATTTATATGAAACAACTTGAGGGATTTGTTGATTCTGAAAAACCTGATCATGTGTGTTTGTTGAAGAAGTCCTTATATGGGTTGAAGCAATCACCTAGGCAGTGGTACAAGAGGTTTGATGCATTTATGATTTCTCATGAGTTTATGCGAAATCAGTATGATAGTTGTGTTTACTTTAAAACATTGTCTGATGGTTCATTTATATATATGTTGATATATGTGGATGACATGTTGATTACAGCTAAGAACCAAGCTGAAATTAACAAACTAAAACAGTTGTTGATTAGTGAGCTTGAGATGAAAGATTTGGGTGCAGCTAAGAAAATCTTGGGGATAAAGATTTGAAAAGATAGAGATGCAGGCTTCTTGCATGTCTCACAACAGAAATACATTGAGAAATTACTGTAGACTTTCCATATGGATCA
>CAODLS011832380.1:0-16605 GCA_948243855.1 Flueggea neowawraea | reverse complement strand
TAGTTCGTTTCAATTTTTCTTTTCTTCCATTTTCTTTCTTTTTTTCAATTCCAACCAATTTCCACTTAATTTAATTACCCAATATACCTCAAAAATCATATTAACACCAAAAAATATTATTTCACATTTTTACCCAAATTTAATTAAAAATAATTATCCAAAAATAATTATTCCACAAATAATTATCCAAAAATAATTATTCCCAAAACTAATTATCAACCAATAATTATTCAAAATAATTACTCCAATATAATTATCCCAAAAATAATTATAAAAATTATTCGGGGTATTACATTTATCTTATTATAACAATTTTAAATCTAATGGGTATGCAATAGTAGAATCCTAAGAAATATTATATATTAGATATTGTCCTTTCACATGATTTTCTTTACATAATATTAAAATTATTAAATACTTACTGAATAAAGAACTTAGAATTATTTATAAATAAAAAAGAGGGATAAAAGTATATAACATGAATTCTCGTTCATATGGATCTCAATTTAATTTAATTCTTATTTACATAGCAGAACCATTTTACCTAACATATCTAACGTGATGGGTGAAAATATAACTAAGCTACAATTCTTATAAGCTATAATCTCCGAATATTCATCAGTGATAATCTCCGAAATATTTCGTTAACGTGATAAAATTATATCTATTATTCTTTAAAGTGATAAATTTCTAACGTGATGGATTCATGATATAGAATCATATCTATTATTCTTTATTGGAAATTAAATATTTTTTAATTAATTTAACTATTAAAAAAGGATTTAAAAGTGTTTATGAATAAAACAGAAGGGGTAAAAGCATCCAAAAAAATTTTCTCCATATATGTACATTTATATATGTTATGATAAGTATCCTGACTACTCTTTATTCTACTCAAAATTAAATTTTCATCATCTCGTGTGCAATTTAATATTGCTGTTATGATGACGTCGTGCTAATGTTTATCTAACTACAATACAAATCTGAATTAATCGGATATTAAAATAGTGTTTGAATACTTCACTCGATAAAAAGAGTACCAAATTATCAAATACTAAAAAATACTCAATACCCAACCCCAACTTGGTTTATCCTAGATGAGCTTGCGAATCGAAAATGACACTAACAGACGAATTCAGCCTAATTGATTTGGTTTATTAGTGTGTTAGTCTTTTCAAAAAGAAGAAAAAAAAACTCGCTAAAGAAAAGAAAAGAGTTGTAGATGTATTTGTTTTTTCTTACTAAAAAAAGACGTGTTCATTAATTATTGTTTAATATGCTAAAAATTTATTAATTCACAATTTTTTTCTCTATTTTTAATATTCAATCTGCCCGTTTTGTTTTTTCAAATAGAATCTACCCGTTATTTTTTTCGTGTGATAATTGTGGTAATAGATTTGCGAAGTAAAATCTAAATACAGAAAATTTAATAAATTATATAATAAAGAAAATGACACATTTTTAATAATGAATTGGTACTCCAATTCAAAGTTTCAATTAATAAATATAAAAAGCAAAGTTGTTAGATGGGTTGATGTACTAAATTCACAAATTGGAAATATGATCAGCAAAATTTGGAAGTATGATTCATCTCATGTAGTTGGATGCTTAAACAACGAATTGGCTCGTTGAGGTTCAGATCATGATTTGTACGTGATAGGCTGTAAAACCAACTAAAATAATATTAACCTGTTCAAAAAAAGATTTTGAAGCACAATTGTGAACATAGTTAATCCACATAGACCAGTGAAGGCTTATTTACTTGCCAAAATTAGAAATAAAATAAACTTGCAAAAATTAAACGTGAAGTCAAGAATGTAAATCAAAGAAATAGAAAGTCACAGCAAAGAAAATAATAATAAAAATGTAGCAATAAAATTATGAGGAAACCAATAATAATAAATGCATAGCCAATGTATTTCTCTGTTCAATCCATTCAGTCGATAACAAACACTAAAGATTAATATTAAGCATTCGAAAAGACAAAGTTATAGCTATCAGTGACGCACTCAAGTAATCAATCTCTTCTTACTTAGTCGATAGTCACAGGACGTCATGCAGACTATTTTCCTAACCACTAGACAACTCTCGAAACCCTCTTACAAGGTTTAATCTATGTCAGCAATAAAAACGAAAGAGACATATATCATAGCCAGTGAATTCGGAGACGTCGTAATTCATTTAAACTATATTATTCATTTCCATAACATTGAAAGTTGTCGAAACACATGCATTCAAATTATTCGCTACCTATATTAGAACTAACAAGAACCACTCAATTAATCTTAAACAACAGTAGATTATTTCAGTCAATTAATCAATAGGCCCTTATCAATCAATCAAATAAATAATAATAAAAGAATTAAAGTACATAAACTGAATAAATATTTGAAATACTTAATAACAATAAAGAACAATAGTCTCTCAACCTAGTTGGATTGAACTTTGAAAATACATCGACTAGAAGAGGATTTAATTACATCTGATAATAGAAGAAAGCCACAAAGATGAAAGAAGTCTCATGTTCAACGTGAAAGAATGGAGAAGACAGCCACCAAAGAGAGGAGCAAAAGGTTTATATATGTGCTCTCTTAAAAACCTAGTTGTTTAATTAATAGAAAAGCCCAAAATAATAATAACAATAATAATAATAATAATAATAATAATAATAATAATGATAATGTCTTGTTCAAATAGTAAAAACTAGGTTAAAATCTTCAAATATGTCCAAAAGGCTCAAAAACCGAGTCCCAGCAGTCCAACATGTGGCCCAATTCGAATAAGGCAACCCAATCAATGTGTCTGCTATGGCATGGTCATGTCATAATACAGTCAACGCCAAAATGTACCAAAATAGCTCCAATTTTTCACTTTTTCTCCAATATTCACCTAAACAATCAAAGAAGAAAATAAGACATAAAAGACATGAATAACAACAATTTACAATGCAAAACAAATATAAAACGCAATATAAAACATGCATAAAATGCAACCTATCAGTACCGTTGATACTACTCTTTTTTTCCTTTTATATAGTTTTGCTAGATTGCTTTAATCTTGATGTAATTCCTCAAAGACTTTGTCATCATCATTCTATTAATGAAGTCAACCTATCTCATCTCATCTTTTTCTAATTCTTAAATGGTTTTCAATTTGAGAAAATCACACAATTATATTGAAATGAAATGTAGAAATTGAATTTTAGGCCTAACCCAAACAGTTTTTACCTCCAAACTTCTCTTAAAAATGTCAGATTTATAAAGTTTCCAAAAGTTCCCAAAAGTTCTGGTTCCAAATGAGGAGGAGAGAGTACGAGACGGGAACAGAGAGACTAGAGCATGAAGAACAGTAGATGGAGACAACCAAGGAGGAGAGAGAGAATGTCTTGGTCGCGCTACTCCTTGCCATTCAGATCTTTCGTTCAATGCCGGAGAGAAGCAACAGAGGCATATGAGAGAAGAGAGAGAACAAAGGTAGACCAAAGAAGAAAAAGATCGAAGGCAGACAGAAAGAGAAGGAAGACAGAGAAAGAGAATCGAAAGCATAGGAGGAGGAGAAGAGGATAGAGAATGAAGGTGTGAGAGAAGAGAGGAGAGGAGAGGAGGAGAAAACAAACAAAGAGAAAAAAAGTGAGAAAATGAGTAAAGAAATTGGGTTTTATCTGACTAAATCTGGCATTTTCGAGATTCATTTTCCAAAATTTGGCATTTACAAAAAAACGTTTGAGTGTGTTTTCATTTATAAAATTTAAAAATATGTGGGGCTCTTTGTCAAATTTAGTATTTTAATTATGACAGGTTGCATAATTAACTCATTCTTTTATTGGCTTGATTGAAAAATGAGGGTTTTAGTAGCCTCTTTTTTGCTTTTCTAGTGTCAAGTCATTCATTGGCTTCACGTAATGAGTTGATGAGGCAATGGGTTTGTTGTCTATATCTTGAATGGAGGAACAAAGAGGGTGAAAGATTAACAGTACTGAAATAAACAAATTATTCAGAATAGAATTGAGCCTACCTTGATAATAGCACAACGGGAAATCTAGATAGATTGATTCTGAAGAATAGCACAATGATGTCAGTCACCACGAACCACAAATCTCCAAAAGACTGAGAACACAATATGTAACACGCAACCTAAGAACCTGTAGATTGATCTTTGATTCGTTGAACAAGGAAGAGAACAATCTCTTCTTGCTTTGCTTAGGAGAGGGGCGGCTCTCTAGAAGAGGAAAATAGTCTACTCTTTTTCACATCTGTTTCTTTCAGACTTGGATTAGGGTTTCCTAACCCAATCAGTATTTATATTGATTGGAACCAACCAGAAACTCTTAACCAATCAAACCAAACCGGTTGTTTAACCAAACCAATATTATAACCATTTGAATTAATTCTTATTAATTCTTATTAATTCGGGTTCGGGTTCCACCCATGAACCGGCATGGGCTGACCCGTTTTTCCAACATCTCCCAATCGCATATGACGGGATGTATCTATCAATGTTTTCTGATAAATACACATTTATTAATTTTGAGATTTAATCCGTCATATGACAAATTGGCAGCGCGACCGAAATACAATGAGAGTTATAAAGTTGTACACTGGTTAAGGATATACAGTAGTTCTCGAGACTTGTTTCTTCTTCCCAAAACCTTTTACACATAAGTTTTGAGCTACATTTAATATGCTCATACCCTAGTCCACTTTCCACAATTCCCGCTTTCACAAACTCATTGATCTCGTGAAAGCTTAATTCGTGTTCACTATTATGTTTCTCTAAGAAACTATAACAGACACCTAACAAACCACAAAACTTTGCCAATATGTTAAGAAAGAAGTATTCCTCTCTTACACTATACAATTCATTATTAATCAGTGTGCTTAACCCAGCGTGATCCATCCAGTCGAATTAAGCATGACTCTAGGTGAAACACCAAAGTAAATACACAAATTCATACTTCGTGTACGTGTTAAGAGTTATAATGGTAGATCACACAGGGAAACTTTTTTTCACTATAGGGTCTCACATTAGAGGAATTTAGATCATCTTTTCATAATATTTCTCATCTCTTTGGTCATTTCACGCACATGGTATGAACATGTGCCATGGTGTTCTTTCCTTCCTTAGAAGAAACACATATTTATATTACAAACACCATGAAGAGGCTTTGGTCAGAGCGTACTCAAGCATTCTACCTTTAGTCCATTCCTCTCAAGACTATCTCTGGTTTTAAGATGGAACCATGTTGTGCCAATGTAGGCAATTCTTAGCATTTGATCACTAATGATCAAACATGAAATTCTCATTCATGGCTTATTTTTAAGAATTAACCATACGACTTCATCTCGAAACTATTGCAAGGCGGAATTTAAGATTATAAACATTGCTCTCGCAAACAAATTATGTTCAAAATCTACTTCATCTCGGCATTTAACAAACATATGATTAAAGTCAAGGTAAACACTCGTGTCAGTGGATTACTTTTTTATCCAACATGCTCTATTATACTCAACAGCCTTCGTGAACCTCGACATATAAAGTTCACCGTCGTGTATTGCTAACAATGAAACTTCAAGTATGACAATTTTATTACTAAAAAAACAAGTCACATATACGTTAAATATAAAACTTAACTACTCAATTCATTATTACATTTAACAATAGTAAGTCCCTACATGCTACGTAACCTTAAAGACTTCAAGTACTCCTTAAACATGTCTCTGGTTATCGGTTTCATGAGGGAATCTGGTATCATCTCATGACTAGGAACATACTCAATATTCATTTCTCGTCTTGCAATCATATCCCTAATCTATGATTCTTGGTGTAAGCAATTGCAGATCCACTATCACTATAGATAGTTATGGACTCTGGTGTATTAGTTAGTCCAAGATCCTTGTAAAACCGCTTTAACCATATAGCTTTTTGTACAACAACTGAAGAAGCTATGTATTCAGCTTCCATGGTAGACAATACTACACAGGATTGCTTTTTGCTTCCCCAAGGAATGGCTCCATTCTCGAGCAAGAAGACATAGCCTGAAGTAGATTTTCTATCATCCACATCACCTCCATGATCAGTATCTATGTATCCTCTCAGTAGCAGATCATTTCCTTGACAACACAGTGTGTAGTTCGCAGTTTTTTTAAGTACCTCAGTATCTGTTTCATTGCAATCCAATGTTTTTCCCTGGGTTGGACTGATATCGGCTTGCTAAGCAAATAGAAAAACCAATATCTAGTCTAGTGCATAGCATTGCATACATAATACTGCCTATAACACTTTTATAAGGAACTCTTTTCATGTACTCTATGTCTTGTGGCGTTTTCAGGCACATTTCCTTATCAAGAGACTCTCCCTTGGGAATTGGAATGTCAACGGGATTGCAATTTGACATATTAAATCTCTCAAGGATTTTGTTGATATATGTCTTCTGTGAGAGAGCTAACAACCTCCTTGATCGATCTCTCAAAATTTTTACTTCGAGAATGTATTCTACTTCACCCATATCTTTCATCACAAAGTTTTAAGAAAGCCAATTCTTCACTTTGTTAATGAAAAATAGATTATTCCCAGCCGGCAGTATGTCATCAACATACAAGGTTAGGATGACAAACTTATCATTCGCGTGTTTGATGTACACGCAATGGTCCTCATCAATTACTTCAAAATCATATGAGATTATCACTTCATGGAAGCGGATGTACCATTGTCTAGAAGGCTGCATCAGGCCATAGATTGATCGTCTCAATCGGCAAACCTTATGTTCGTTGCCTGGGACTACAAAACATTCAGGTTGAACCATATAGATTTCTTCATCCAGGTTCCTATTGAGGAATGTAGTCTTCACGTACATCTGATGTAATTCAAGGTTTAGACTAGCTACTAAGGCCAGAATTAACCTTATAGACGCGAATCTTACCACAAGAGAAAAGGTCTCATCGTAATCGATGCCTTCTATCTGTGTGAACCCCTTTGCGACTAGCCGACTCTTTAGTTGTTTAGGTTTACCATTGGTAGATCGCTTTATTCTATGTGCCCACTTATTCCCGATATCCTTTCAACCTTTGGGAAGATCAACCAAATCCCACACATGGTTGGCCTTCATTGACGCCATCCCTTCCTCCATTGCTTTTATCCATTCTTATTTTTTCGGTGGCGAGTTAACCTTTTGAATGTTGCGAGGTTCATCCTCGAATTGAGGTATATCCAAAAGGGCATCACTCGGTTCTTCAAGGGAAAAACTTCATCGCGAAACTTGACCTCTTTTGTATCTACGTAGTGGTTCCGCTTCTTAATAAATATAACACATATATTCATCAAGATTTGGAATCTCACTATCACTGGGATAAACATCCACACTTCCATTGGAATTTGGAACCAAACTTCCACTCAAATCAATGACAGGATCAGGAACATTCGCATTTATTGGAGGTTAAGATACATTATCTCTACTCTCAACCTCATTTCTCCTACTCGAATGGAGTGATCTTGAGGTATCAAAATCCTAAGTCTTGTAAAAAGTGAAACCTTTATCCTATTCACCTATCTGAGGAAACTCATTCTCCTAGATGATTCCCTGATGAGAACATATCCTTTGAAGAGTTCAGGGTATCTTATGAAGATTCCCTTCTTACCTCGTAGGCCAAGCTTCCCATGCTTGCTTGCTTGAGGTATCATGTACAAAAACAGCACAGCCCCACAGCCTTAAATGAGTTAAATCAGGTTGACAACCAATCCATAACTCATATGGCGTGGATGTTACCTATTTAGAGGGCACACGATTAAGGATATGGGTGGGAGTGAGTAATGCGTCTCCCCAAAAGGAAATTGACAAATTCGCTTTTGCCATCATAGACCTGACCATGTCAAGAAGAGTTCGATTTCTTCTTTCATCAACTCCATTTTGTTGTGGAGTTCTAGGAATGGACAACTGATGTTCAATTCCTTTTTCATCACATAATACTTTAAATTCTTCCGAGAGGTATTCTTTGCTCGATCGGTTCTCAAAGCTTTGATTGTTCGATCTAGTTGATTTTCAACTAGATTCATAAATCTTTTGAAAAATTCTAATGCTTTAGACTTATGTGCAATCAAATATATGTGACCATACTTAGTATAGTCATTAATAAATATGATGAAGTAAGAGGCACCATGCCTAGCCCTCACATTCATTGGTACACAAATGTCTGAATGAATTAATTGCGAAGGATAATTAGCCCTACTCGCTTTGCAAAATGGTTTCCTTACTAATTTTCCTTTTAGGCAACACTCACATGTATGTAATTCAACATTTGATAAATTACCAAGCAAGCCTGCCTTGGCCAGTCGAACCAATCGATTTTGTCCAATATGGCTAAGTCTAGCATGCCATAACTTCACGTTATCTTCATTTTTATAGAAGGAAGATGCAACACATGAAAAACTAGATTTATTCAAACTATCAGGATCCAAATCCAAAACAACAAAACCATTCAAAATATGACTAGAACCATAACAAACATTGTTTAAGAAAAGACAAACCATTATTCAAAAAAGACATACTAAAACCAACATTCATCAGTTGCATGGCAGAAATCAAATTCCTTCTTGCTCTAGGAGTATAGAGGACATTTTCAAGTATCAAGGATTGACCACTTAGCAAAGTCAATTTGCAAGTGTCGATGCCCTTGACTTCTTCCTTGGAGTTGTTCCCACGTATATCCATCTTGTTCCCCTGGGAACACGTTGGAATTTGATAAAGGATTCTCTTTGTTTTGTCATATGATTTGTGGCTCCTGAATCAATCACCCACAAAGGGCGCAACTCCATTAGGAACACTGAACTAGATACATTTGCATAACTAATATACAGATTAGGGCATTGTACCTTGAGGGGAGCCTTGCAATTTTTTGCAAAATGTCCCTTTTGTCTGTAGTTGTAACATTTCAGCTTAGAAATATTCAACTTTCCCTTGGTCTTACGCTTTTTCTGACCAAATGGCTTTATAGTCTTCTCTTCAGCCTTGCCTTTGGAAGTGAAAGATCAATTCTTCCTCTTCCTATTGTTCTTATTAGGATGAGATCTTTCCAAGTTGATCTCGGCCTTCACCTTGAACGAAGCAAGGCGATCCTCTTCAAGCTCCAAATGATGAAAAACTTCATCAAATGTCTTGATGTTTTGATCATGTGTTAGGGGCATCTTAGATGTTTCTTCATTGTGTGATCATGTTGTTTTTGATAAGTATCAAACTTGATGGTTAAGAAGTGAAGTTTTGTCAACGACTCTCCACCGAATTTCTCCTTTAAGGCCTTCCACAAGTCCTTAGAATTTTGATACTTATGGAACTATTTGGTGATATCATCATCCATAGCACTCAACAGGATGATGCGAGCAGTGGAACGTCCTTATCGCGCTTGTGCCGAGTAGTGTCTCCTTCCTCGGTTTCGACAACTATTGTCTCCAAGGTGTGAGCCTCCTACTCTTCAAGGACATACTGGATTTTCATACTCCAGATTTCATAATTATCACCGTTTAGCTTCAAATCTTTGTTCAACTCAGCAACAATGGATTTTGATGCAGCAACCATTTTCATAACCTAAAATAAGGATACAGTTGCATTTAACACATGAGAAAATATAGCAATACACTCAATTCAGTATCCTCTTAAATTTATCTAGCCTAGTCTCTTATTAGGTACCAAATCGAACAAGAACATTTAATGTATTGTCACCATCTATACAAAATAATTAACTAAGCTAGAGTCAATTTATGGATAGCAAATTGTTACGGATGTTTGATTCATTACTAAGTTATTGTATATCGCTAAGTTACACAGCTTAAGATATTAACAATAAATATAGTGCAAAATTTAAACACATAAATTACATCACATAAATTAAGAAAAAAATTACTTCACATTTATTTGAATGAATAAAACATTTTATTTATCAAACATAGGTAACTCATAATCAAACATCTATAAATAGTTTTGGTTTTTTTAAGATGAAAACCAAACTGTCAAAAACAAATTCCTAAAATTGATTTGACTAAGACCAAATATCATGAAATGGCTACATAGCCTTATTTCCTAAACCAAAGCGAACTAAGAACTAATATTCTTCTTCTGAATCTTCAAGGACTGGGAATGGAGCAATCCTCTCATTAGTCCTAGGGACACTGAGAGGAAATGGTTCCCATATCTCATTGGGAATTGTGATTGTAAAAACTCCTAAACATGGATGATTTATCTTGCGACCACTTTGCAAAACCAGGTCATTTGAGCTTCGAGGCAATAAATGCCCCTAAGTTCGAGCCGTTCAAAAAACTACTCGAGTGTTGCACAGTAAGTCTCTATCATATCATTCAATTCTATAGGTATAAGATGCCTTAGAAGTGGATGATGGAGAGAGCGTCTTACAACATTCAGTATTCATTGCTCATTACCACCACACGAGAAGCCACCTTCCCATATGCATTCCTGCATTGCTCTATTCATACGAACAATGTGATCCATGATAGAGGTGATATCATATGGGCGAACATAGGCCGACAAACAAATTCTTTCAATAGCTTGCTCCATTCTTCTTAGTGCTACCTTACCCTCAGCTGACCTAGGCGCACGAGGTGTTCTCATTATAATCACCATATCTATAAAAATTACAGATACGGATCAATTATAATTAAAAACACAAATTTCAATCATTAAAGAGACCAAGCTTATTTATAAAATCACATTTACAAATATAATACATTTATAAAAACACATTTATAAGTGAAGCAGTAATTTCCAGATTCATTACAGTAAATAAAACACATTTAAATAAGCAAATACAATCATTTAATAAACAAATAATCAATGATAAATGCTTCTGGAAGTCGAAACATTACACAAAAATTATCATAAATTCTAGAAAATCACGTATTTGAATATTTTAGAAAACCGTGAAAATTTGAAGGCCAGAAACCACCGCACTCGCTCTCATGCACCGCTGGAAGAGGATACTACTCGCTCCCACGCGCCAAACCATGAGAATGACCACGTGGCACATCCAGACATATCCACGTGTCAACATTTGACATATGGCACCCTCTTATACATCCACATGGCAGACAAATCTGACGTGGCATGATGACGTGTCTTGTTAATGTGGCTGTACAACATGGCAATTGATCCTCATCTATTTTTCCCCATTCGTCCGGCATGATGTGAATAAGTGTGAGAAAGAGAGTGATGGTGAACAATGACAGGGGAGAGAGTGCTACCCAAACAACAGAAAGATAAAGAAAGCGACGAGATGAGAGAGAGAGACGTTGATGGGACAGGAGTAGTGTCGGGTTGACGGGGGCGACTATGATTTGAAAACCTTAATTGCTGCCAAGGAAGAAGAAGAAGCACTAATAAGAAATTTTTGACATATTAAAATGTGTACTAATTACAAAATCAATCCCTAAATGATAAAAATATTTGAAAAAAAAAAAGTCTTCAAACATCAAAATCAATTGAACATTTTGAAAACTTATTTATCTTTATGCACAAATGTACATTTTGAAAACTTTACTTTGGGTTGTACTCGTTATGTACTCACTCTTCTTCTTGTTTTAATCTAATGCTTCCTTTTCTTGTTTATAGAAAAATTTAAAAAAAATAACTCTACTCACTATGTGACCTTTTTTTAGTGAATGTACTCGTTTTACACTCATAATTTATCGAATAATAAAAAATATTAAGCTCTCAATTCCTAATATTTATGTGTTATTCTTGTTTTTTCTTTTTTGTACTCGATTTGTTTGCATATTGTATCCGTTTTTGTAGTCATTTGTTGGTGTAATCAATAAGTGTTAAATAACTTGACTCATTTTTTTCATTTTTTGTTATTGTACTTGGTTTCGTGCTCGTGTTGTTCTCTCATTGTACTCGGTTTTTATTGGTCAAAAAAGTCTTCATAAACTAGTTTGTACTGGGGTTGCACTATTTCTCGTTGGCTTAAAGAGTATGGATAAAGCGCGACCAACTTTCTGATGCATGGTCAACATGCATTCAAACTGTTGTATTTTTTAATATTTTATTCTGTGTTTCTATTTATGACATGTTTTTACATGTGGGTGGCATTTGTGAACTTGGTTTTTGTTTTGTTGAATATTTGTGTGCATCACCCTATTATATTCGACCTATTAGTGTGTTAGTCTTTTTAGAAAGGAAAAAAGCAACTTTATGAAGAAAAGAAAAGAGTTGTAGATGAAATTTTTTAACTAAAAAAGAAATTTTAGTTATATTTTTCAAATAGAATCTACCCGTTACTTATTTTTCATGTGATATATGTTGTAATAGATTCGAGAAGTAAATTTTAAATAGAGGATTACATAAGGCTTGATTGGTTGGGGTAAGAAAGAGGAGGAAGTGCAAAACTTCCTCGAAAGTGAGAAGTTCCTTTGCTTGGTTGGGTAAAGGAAGTTGAACTTCCCGAGAGTTAAGTGCTTGATGTCCCTTTGATCTCAAGATGTAACTTCCACTCTAAAGAAGTCCAACTTCCCAAGCGCTAACAATACCCATTTATGATTTTACCATCAAGATACTATTTACTTACATATTCTTTTATTTGTTTATAAATTTATAAATCATTTTATAAATAAATTTTTATTATTTTGAATAGATCAATTTTTATAGAAGTTACAAAAAATATTTTATATTTTTAATATTTTAAAAATATATTATATACAAAAATATTATTATTTAATTAAAAAAATTGATTTTCATTAAATTTTAAAAATCAGTCTTCATTATAGAATTGTATGAAATATTAACTATAGTTTTATTTCTCATCGGAGATATATTTATGTAGTATAAATAAATATTTTTTCATTAGTTTTTTTGTATGATTGATTTAAATCTAATAATAATAAGGATATTATTGATTTTTTAACTAACTTCTTAGGAAGTGCAGTTTTTTACCAAACACAATAAATTACACTTCTTGAAAATTTAAAATATTAACCAAGTATATTTGTATATTATTTTCGAAGAAGTCACTTCCTGATATTTGACTTCTCAGGAATTAATTTACCAGGGAGTTGAACCAAGTAAGATCTTAATTTTTCTGAAATTTTTTCCAATACTTCACATATTTAAATCAATAAGCTAGAATTGGTCAAATAATCAAATAATATGGATATTTATGACATAAATATAACAAAAATTAAATTTATATTTCTATAATTCATCTTAATCGTATTGTATTATTATTGTACACTCAAAAATCATGCAATCATGAAAAATTTAGTTAGTTATTTTAATATCTGGATTCTCTAAGCAATAACATAAGATCTTTTCTCCAGACGAAAAAAGCCATAATATCTTTTTATTAAAAAAAATCCAATGGACGTGAAACTTAATATATATTGAAGTCGTTAATCCTAAATGCTGAATGTCGAGTCTTATGAAATATATTTGGATCTATGACTTGTACCCTTTATTGTATCCTAAACACAGACTTCTGACCCTAGCGACAGACTTATTCATCATTTTTGTTTTAACTGAAGACTTATGCACCTTGAATATTAAGGTTATATACACACAATCATGGCATCACTATGTTTTATAATAAAGCTCACGAAAACGATTCAATACTTGGAGTAATATTTATTTGATTTGAATATAGAAAAGTAATATTATTTAAAATTGATTACAAAATTACTTCTGTCTTTTTTCTTAAAAAATGGACCCGCACAAGCCCTAATTCATCTAGATTGATCTCGAGATAGTGTAGCGTCAATTCCAGACAACCCATCTAAATTAGCTTGTCTAGAAAATAATGGAACATTTTTTCTTTTTGAAAAAAAAATCAAATTCACACTTGTACGATTCTATCAACCCAACTAGACTGATTTTACCCAAAGTTTTCACTTCGTCCAAAACAACTCAGTTAAACTGACTTCTTCCAAGTAAAACGAAATTGTTGAATTCATTGATATTAAAAACATCAGTACAAACAGACTTACCCCCTTAGACCCTTACAATCCAAATACAAAAGTCTATAAGCCTAATAGGAATGAGTGTATAAAGATGAGATCCAACAGAAAGTTCCAAGCCTATCCGTGGAAGCCGATGAGCAGGATGAGACAATAAGGTCCAACCCCTCGCATTACTGAACCAAGTTTAGGAAAGGGTCCAATACAGTTACACCTACTCAGATATAAAAATTACTGCACCTCGACATGCGGTAAATTACAATTTAATTGTCCCCAGGTCAAAATATCACCTATTTTTCACTATTTTCTACAATGTAATCTCTGTAAAACAAATATCTAAAGTATGACCTTCTAATTTTCCAAGGGAAATTAGGGGAAAATTGTCAGAAAATGACTTCAATTTCCTGCGAAAAAATCAGGAAAAATCTCCTAAAACAAGCAAAGCGTGTACAACTATCTACAATTGTATACAGATCATGGACATTAGTGTATAGATATTTTTTTTTAATTGGGCACATCACTTAAAATTATTATTTATTTTTCTAAACTAGGAAAAAATATTTTTTCCACTAAATTTCAATTTTGTGGAGTTTATTCTAAGGTTTATGTAGGAGGATATTGGTTTACAGATCGTGCACAAGTGTGTGTACATGAGTGTATACAAGTACACAAGTGAAAACCTTCTCTCTAATTTTTTTGGTCAATTTTTTTTCAAGTTGTACACAAGTGTACATAGGTTTACAAGATGTGTATAACCATTTACACTTGTGGACACATGTGTATAAATTTAGTTTTGTAGGCATAAACGTGTTCAACAATGAAATTTCGGGACTAATAACAATTTTATAAGGATTGTTATGCAAATATTTAGATATTGGGGACTAACGTTGTTCTTTTTTGAAAACTTGATTGACTATGGATGTAATTTTCCAAAGAAAATAAATTGACAAATCGACGTACTTTCCTTAGCGTCGTCTCTTCTGTGACCGTTGTTGCCTTCCCTACCTTCTCCAGGCCACCGTCAGGACGACGACGCCTCCTCGTTCAACGCCGCCACCTCCTTACTCTCATTTGGGTTATTATTTTAGCATAGCTGGCATTTGAGAAAGATTCACAATTTGGACTGGTCTTTGGGTAAGAAGAAAAGTTATTGGTGGCACTGTCTGTAGTTTCTACTTGCAAATTTATGCGAGGAAATTACGTGGTTCACCCTCTTTAATATAGTATAATATTTGCTCTACACAGTCTAATTATAAATATTACATATTCATTTTTCATAATTGTTTATTTACGATGTCTTATTTTTTTATTTACGGTTCTTTTATTTTAAATTCACATTGTCGATTTTTGATAAATTTACTTTACTATTTTATTGAAACGACTCACTTTCTTTATTATTTTATTGAAATGGCATCGTTTCGTTTTCGTACTGTCGTTTTGTTATGATTCGTATTAATCTTGTCGTATCATTATTGTGCACTCCAAAATCATGTAATCATGAAAATTTTAGTTAGTTATTTTAATATCGTGATTCTCTAAGCAATAACATAAGACGTTTTCTGCGGACCAAAAAAAAATTAAAAAAATATATCTTTTTATTAAAAAAGTCAAATGGACATGAAACCTAATATTATGTTGGAGTCGTCAATCTTAAATGCTGAATCTCGAATCTCATGAAAGATAGGTTGGATCTATGACTTATACCCATTCTTGTATCTTAAACAGACTTTTGACTCTAGCGACAGACTTATGCATCTTGAATATTAAGGTTATACACACACAATCATGGCATCACTATGTTTGATAATAAAGCTAACGGAAAGGATTCAATACTTGGAATAATATTTATTTGATTTGAATATAGAAAAGTAATATTATTTAAAATAGATTGCAAAATTACTTTTGTTTTTTTGTAAAACATTGACCCATACGGTCTCAATTCATCTAGATTGATCTTGAGAGCGTGTAGCGTCAATTCCAAATAATTCATCTAAACTAGCTTGTCCAAAAAATATGGGACAATTTTTTTCCCCAAAAAGGCTAGATTCACACTTTTATCAACCCAATTAAGCTAAATTTACATTTGTGTCAACCCAATTAGGCTGATCTCACAGAAGAGTGACTTTACAAAATTGACTCGTATGAGTCCCAATTCATCTAGTCTAATATCAAGAGCATGCAGTGTCAACTCCAGACAACCCAACTATGCTAAGCTGACCTCTTCCGGGTAAAGGTGAAGCATGATTTTTTATTTCGTTCATATTAAAAGCATCTTTACAATCCAAATGCAAAAGTCTATAAAGCTTAAAAGGAAGGGAAAATTTAACATTTATACTAAATTAAAATTTAGAATTGAGTTTTTACCATGCACTAAGCCCATTTTGACAAATAAAAATACACTTGAAACATCTTACACAAATACTATGTTTTTAATTGACCGAGAATTTGAGACATTTTCTTGAAAAATTGCAATATTTTCACGAGAAATTGACCTTTTCAAGAAAAAGATAAATTCCAAGAGAGAAAAAAATCTAATATTTCAGAATGTAATCCGGTGGTACCCAAATATATCCAGATATATCCATATGTATCTAAATATCTCCAAATCACAATTTTTTTATATAAAATTCGATTAATAAATTCTTGATATAATATTTTTTA
>CAODLS011832362.1:0-18414 GCA_948243855.1 Flueggea neowawraea | reverse complement strand
CAAAATGTGGTATTGTGGACTATACCAAATGCATGATATGAAAATGCAATGCAACCTCCTATAGTCGTTGAAAACATATATTGAATGTGAACCCATCACTTTCGATCATAAATTCATAATCTACGTAAAATTATAGTTTGGTCCCTGACCACTGTAAAATTATATTTTAGTCCCTGATACTTGGAAAATCTCAATATAGTCCTCAAAATATTCTTAAATTATCAAGAGGTCCTCTATACGTCAGAATTTCAAAATTCATCCCTAAACTCTCAAAAATTGCAATTTAATCCTTAACTTGTAAAATTACAAGTTAGTCCCCAACTTTTCAAAAATTACAAATTTATGCCTCAACCTTTCCAAAATTACAATTCTACAGCTCAAGCTTCTAAAATTACAAATTTGACCACAACTTTCTAAAATTTACAAAAATACAGTATCACAAAGTTCATTCTCAAAACTATTAAACTTTCGATTCAACCAATGCAAAATGAAACCAATCATCCTCCTTTACTATAATGGACCTTCTAAATCCAAATCCAACATCCATTTCAACAAAAAACCTCAATATCATCATGAAAATTCGAATTTAAATTCGGATTTTCCAACATCAATAACAAACAACATCCATTCATCAATTTCTACTTAGATACATGTTTCTCCATGTCCCTTAAACATAAATCAATAAAAAAAACCTGCAATCTAGCCTAGAATCCATGCAAAACCAAACCCTAGCCTCAAACATACCCATTTTCATTCTTCAACTTCCCAACCATGAAAAATGCATCAAATGGAAGCTTAAACTAAGAAAGATTGATGAACTTACCTTAGGAATGGAAGAGGAACAGATTGAGGCAAAGAGAGGCAAATTTGGGACGGTTTTGATGTGAGAAATTGTGAAAATGGCAGAAGAAGACGAAAGGTATCGGGTATTTAGGGGTTTATAAACCCAGCAGTCAAAACACGACGTTTTGGGGCTGTTTTAACTGACAAAACGAGCGTGTCGGATAAAAGACGCGCGTCTCACACCTTCTAGCCCTCGTAACACGCGTTACACTAACAAGATCCCAATTCCTGGGACAACAGCCACCCGTAACGCGGGTTGCATGCCTTAACGCTCGTTGCCATGTCTGTTCCTCACCAATTTCATCCCTTCTCCTCTTCTCTTAATTTCCTCTTTTAATTCCATCAAAATTTTATGACTCTAAAGCATTTTATTCACCACTGAACATCATAGATCATCACTAACCAAAAAATCTTGAATCGACATTGGACTGGGTATTACATACTTCCCCCCTTAAAAGAAATTTGTCCTCAAATTTCGAATCAAAATAGATCAACCTAGACCTCTCAAAACCAAAATCCATAACAGCATCTCAGCCAATGTGAAACATGCAATAATGATGATGCCATAAACATAATCAAAACATGAAGACATAAAGAGAACATACTGACCTAAGCATCAGCTGAGTCGAGCAAGTGTGGATATCTGCGCCACATCTGATCCTCGGCCTCCCAAGTGGCCTCCTCAAAATATTGATGTCTCTAAATCACTTTCACTGAAGCGATCTCCTTGTTCCAGAGTCTCTTGACCTGACGGTCAACAATTCTCAGCGAAACCTCATCATAAGACAAATCCGATCGAACCTCGACAGACTGCAGAGCCAAAACATGCGACGGATCTGGAACATACCTCCTCAGAAGCAAAACATGAAATACTGGATGAACTGAAGCAAACTGAGGTAGTAACGCCAACTCATAATCCACTGCTCCAACTCGACCAATAATCTCAAACGGACCAATGTATCTCGGGCTGAACTTGCCCTTATTCCCGAATCTCACAACACCTTTCATAGGTGATACTTTTAGGAATACATGGTCTCCAACTTCAAACTCCAAATGTTTATGCTTCGGGTCAGTGTAACTCCTCTAACGACTGTGAGCAGTCTGAATCCTTTGTTGAATCAATTTGACTTTCTCAGTAATCTCCAAAACAAGATCAGACCTCAATGGCTCTCTCTCTCCGGCCTCAGCCCAACATAAGGAGATCTACACTTTCTGTCGTACAATGCCTCGTAAGGCGCCATCTCGATATTCGAGTAGTACGAATTGTTATAAGCAAACTATACCAATGAAAAGTGGGAATCCCAACTCCCTGTAAAATCCACGCCCTTAACATATCCTTTAAAGTCTAAATTGTACGCTCAGACTACCCATATGTCTGCGGATGGAAATTAGTGTTAAAATCCAATCGAGTACCCAACTCTTCCTGAAGTTTACGCCAAAACTGGGACACGTAAAATGAGGTCCTACATCAGACACTATAGAGACAGGCACACAATGAAGACATACAATCCTCTCGATATACTATCTCGCCAATCGTGCAGCTCCATATGTCATTTTGACAGGTAAGAAATGCGCCGATTTTGTCAATCGGTCCACAATAACCTAAATAGAGTTATATCCTGAAAACGTCCTCGGTAACCCAACCACAAAATCTATGGTGATGAGGTCCCACTTCCACTCGGGAAGAGGCATATGCTGCAACAACCCAGAAGTATGCCCATGCTCAAACTTCACCTACTGACAAGTCAAGCATCGGATGACAAACTCAGTTATGTCCTTTTTCATCCTGGCCATCAATAAAACTCACAAAGATCCTGATACATCTTAATGTATTTCGGGTGAACCGAATAAGAAGAACTATGACCATCGGTCATAATCTTCTCACGTAACTAATCTGAAGATGGTACGCATAACCTCAAGTCGAACCAAAGGACTCTCGAAACATCAATACTAAAACCTGGCACCTCAGATGCCTTAACCTTTTTGATCAATCCCTGAATCTCAGTATCCTCATTCTGAGCTTCACAGATCCTATCTAACAATACAGACCTTGACTCAACGTAACCAAACAATGATCCAAAATCATCAAACTGGAATGCAATTCCATCCCTCATCAAGCTCTGCCACTCTGACTCTGCTGGTTGCTTCTCAACTGCAATGTGAGCCAAACTCCATATCGACTTCCTACTTAAGGCATCAACAACCACGTTAGTCTTTCCAAGATAATATGATATGGTGCAATCATAATCCTTCAGCAACTCCAACCAACGTCTCTACCTCAAGTTCAGGTATCTCTGCCCGAAAATGTACTTCAAACTCTTATGATCAGTAAAAATCTCAAAAGTCTCTCTGTACAGATAATGCCTCCAAATCTTGAGTGCAAACACTAGAGCTGCCAATTCCAGATCATATGTCGGATAGTTCTGTTCATACTTCTTAAATTGTCTAGATGCATAGGCAATCACCTTACTATGTTGCATCAACATACAACCTAAGCTAACTCTCGAGGCATCATAGTACACTACGAATCCTTCAAAACCAGACGGTAAAATCAACACTGGCACGCTTGTCAAACATGTCTTTAGCTTTTGGAAACTGTCTTCACATCTGTTGGACCAAACAAATTTTACTCCTTTTTTAGTCAATCGGGTCATAGGAGCTGCCATCGCTCGAGAAATCTTGGAAAAACCTCCTATAGTAACCAGCTAGACCCAAAAAAACTTTGAATCTCCGTAGTCGTCTTAGGCTTCTCCTAATGGAGTACAACCTCTACCTTTTACGGGTCAACTATGATAACATCTCTCGACACCACGAGTCTGAGAAATATCACTCGATCAAGCCAAAACTCGTACTTTAAGAACTTAGCATAAAGTTGGTGTTCTCTCAAGGTTTGCCAGACTGACCTTAAGTGATCCTCGTGCTCCTCCCTAGTAGATCAAGATGTCATCGATGAAGACAATCACAAACCGATCTAGATATGGTCTAAACACCCTGTTCATCAAATCCATAAATGCCACAGGAGCATTCGTCATTCCAAATGACATTGATGTGATGGAGCTCACAGATGACACTAGGAGGATCCGTCTTGCTACATTTATATTGGATGGCCGAACGACCAGATGGTGGTAGGATTTGAGACCGCATAGAGCTTTCACGTAGGATGAGTTCGAAAGTGAACTCACTTTGTCTGTCCTTCCCCGGAGTGTGAGGGATAAGAAGGCAGATCAGTTTACCGAGTTTGATTAGGAACCTGGTATTTCAGTGACAGAGTATGAGGATCGATTCAAGGATTTGAGTCGATATGCTCCTCCAAAGGCCCGCTGTGAGGAGGCATTGACGAGGAAGTTCTTGAACGGCTTGCTAACCAAGATCAGTAGAGTGGTGGCAACTCAAAACTATACTACCGTATCGCAGATCGCAGAGGCTGCGAGGGGTATAAAGTATCAGGACAGGAGGCGTCCGAGGAAGCCCAATAAGGTAAAGACAGAGAGTTTTTTTGGAGGCCAGCAGGGCTGAGGTCAGATCAGTCAGCCTGAGCAGAGATACAGACATTCCTCTAGAGGCCAAAGGCAAAGTCAAAGCTCTCAGATTATGAGTGTGGCACTGCCAGCTGGACGTGCCGAAGGACATGGTTATAGGGGTCCACATCCGTCTTGTGAAACAGTGGGAATAGACACCCAAGAGTTTGTGCAAAGGCGACATGTCTTTGTTTTCATTACAGACAGTCGGGACACAAGGTGGTTGAGTGTCTGATGAAGCATAGTTCTAGATCACAGATGGTACAGTCAGTGGTCGAAGGAGCAGTCACTGCTAGCAATAGAGCTGGTAGGGGCGCGACAGCTTCAGAGAGTCGTAGCCAGTTTTGGCATGGTTCATGCCGAGGGAAGATCGGTCAGAATAATTCTGTTCTAGGGGAGCAGGCCAGAGTGTATCATTTGACTAGCTAGGAGGCTCAGACCTCCAATGTTGCAGTTACTGGTACACTATCTATATCTGGTTATCCTGCTTATATTTCTGTAGAGGCCGTCTCTCATTCTGTCGCCGATCAACATGATCAGCGTGATGCACACAGTGTGCCGGAGGGTGTTACTCCAACACTTCAGCCTCAGCAGCAGGTAGCACCAGCATGTCTGATGGATGCTTTTGAGCATTTTACCCAGGTTCTTATGCGGGTAGGTGCTATGTTAGTCGGTCAGGTTACCGGAGGTTAGGCAGTTCTGCTAGCGGTGACAACAACAGTTCCTCCACCTAGCTTGAGGCAGTTGTTCCTCCAACATCGGTTGTAGCTTCTCAGGCATAATGGACATATGATGAGTCTCATCTTAACAGATTCTTGAAGCTTAGACCGCTGAGATTTGCGGTGACGATGGGAGAGGATCCCGAGATCTTCACATTTAATATAGAAAGGTGCTTTGATGTGATGGAGCTCACAGATGACACTAGGAGGATCCGTCTTGCTACATTTATATTGGATGGCCGAACAACCAGATGGTGGTAGGATTTGAGACCACATGGAGCTTTCACGTGGGATGAGTTCGAAAGTGAACTCACTTTGTCTGTCCTTTCCCGGAGTGTGAGGGATAAGAAGGAAGATCAGTTTACCGAGTTCGATTAGGAACCTGGTATGTCAGTGACAAAGTATGAGGATCGATTCAAGGAGTTGAGTCGATATGCTCCTCCAAAGGCCCGCAGTGAGGAGGCCTTGGCGAGGAAGTTCTTGAACGGGTTGCTAACCAAGATCAGTAAAGTGGTGGCAACTCAAAACTATACTACAGTATCGCAGATCGTAGAGGCTGCGAGGGGTATGGAGTATCAGGCAGGAAGCGTCCGAGGAAGCCCAATAGGGTAAAGACAGAGAGTTTTTTTATAGGCCAGCAGGGCTGAGGTCAGATCAGTCAGCCTGAGCAGAGGTACAAACATTCCTCTAGAGGCCAAAGGCAAAGTTAAAGCTCTCAGATTATGAGTGTGGCACTGCCAGCTGGACGTGCCGAGGGACATGGTTCTAGGGGTCCACATCCGTCTTGTGAAACATGTGGGAATAGACACCCAAGAGTTTGTGCAAATGCGACATGTCTTTGTTTTCATTACAGACAGTCGGGACATAAGGTGGTTGAGTGTCCGTTGAAGCATAGTTCTAGATCACAGATGTTACAGTCAGTGGTCGGAGGAGCAGTCGCTGCTAGCAATAGAGCTGGCAGGGGCGCGACAGCCTTAGGGAGCCGTAGCCAGTTTTGGCATGGTTCATGTCAAGGGCAGATCGGTCAGAATAATTCTGTTATAGGGGAGCAGGCCAGCGTGTATCATTTGACTCGCTAGGAGGCTCAAACCTCCAACGCTGCAGTTACTGGTACACTATCCATATCTGGTTATCCTGCTTATGTTTTATTTGATTCTGGAGCATCTTATTCATTCATCACACCATATTTTGTTGAGCATGATGAGTTAGTGGTACAACCACTAGTCAGATTGTTAGAAGTTTTATCACCTTTGGGTGCCAAGATTGTGGTTGATTCTGAGGTCTGGAATTGCGTGATTGCCTTTGAGGGGCACGAGTTAACTATTGATCTTACCATATTGGATATGAGAGTGTTTGATGTGATACTCGGTATAGATTGGATTTCGACTTGACACGCTACGTTGGATTGTTTTGCCAAGAGGGTATGTTTTTGACCACTCGGTCAGATGGATTTATGTTATCAGGGTGAGCGAGACAGTGTGGTTTGAGGCTATGTATCAACCGTTAGAGCTGAGAAGATGATTCACTGAGGGTACGAAGCATATTTGGCTTTCGTGCTCGTAGAGCCGCATAGTTCAGAGTTGAGACTGGATAAGGTGCCAGTGGCGCGGGAGTTTTCTGATGTGTTTTCCTAGTAGCTTCCAGGACTTTTGCCAGAGCGCAAGATTGAGTGTGCTATTGAGGTTCAGTTGGGCACCAATTTGGTATCGATTCCACCGTATCGGATGGCACCAGCAGAGCTGAAGGAGTTGGAGATTCTGTTGAGAGAGTTATTGGACAAGGTATTTGTTCGACCAAGTGTTTCACCTTGGGGCTCTCCGGTCTTATTTGTAAAGAAGAAGGATGGTAGTCTTCGCATGTGCATTGATTACTGTTAGCTGAACAAGGTAACAATGAAGAACTGATATCTGCTTTCGATGATAGATGATTTGTTTGACCAGTTGTAGGGTGCACAATGGTTTTCTAAGATCGAATTGAGGTTGAGATATCATCAGTTGAGGATTCGAGGTGAGGGCATTCCGAAGACTGCATTTCAGAATATATATGGACACTATGAGTTTTTGGTGATGTCATTTCGTTTGACGAATGCTCCTACAACATTTATGGATTTGATGAACAGAGTGTTCAGACCGTATCTAGATTGATTTGTGATTGTCTTCATCGAAGACATTTTGATCTACTCTAGGAGTAAGGAGGAGCACGAGGATCACTTAAGGTCAGTCTTGTAAGCGTTGAAAGAACATCAGCTTTATGTTAAGTTCTCAAAGTGCGAGTTTTGGCTTGATCAAGTGACATTTTTGGGACACGTGGTGTCTAAAGATAGGATTATGGTTGATCCAAAGAAGGTAAAAGCAGTACTCCATTGGGAGAGGCCTAAGACCGCCATCAAGATTCGCAGTTTTCTTGGTTTGGCTGGATATTACAGGAGGTTTATCCAAGTTTTTTCAAGGATAGCAGCTCATATGTCTCGATTGACTCAGAAAGGAGTCAAGTTTATTTGGTCTGACAGATGTGAGGACAGTTTCAAGAATTTGAAATGATGTTTGACGAGTGCACCTGTGTTAGTTTTTCCATCAGGATCTGGAGGTTTCATTGTGTATTGTGATGCGTTTAGAGTTGGCCTAGGGTGTGTATTGATGCAATATGGCAAGGTAATTGCCTATGCATCGAGACAACTTAAGAGACATGAGCAAAATTATCTACCTATGATTTGGAGTTAGTAGCAGTAGTGTTCGTACTCAAGATTTGACGACACTATTTATACAGAGAAACTTTTGAGATCTTCACATATCATAAGAGTCTAAAGTACATTTTTGGGCAGAGATATCTGAACTTGAGGCAGAGACATTGGCTAGAGCTGTTAAAGGATTATGATTGCTCCATATCATATCATCCTGGCAAGGCTAATATAGTTATCGATGCTTTGAGTAGAAATTCGATGGGAAGTTTGACTCACATTGCAATCGAGAGACAACCAGCAGTGTCAGAATGACAAAGTTTGATGAGAAGTGGAGTTACATTCCAGTTTGATGATTCTGGATCATTGATTGGTCATGTTGAGGCGAAACCTGTTCTATTAGATCGAATCTGTGAAGCTCAGAAGGAGGATACTGAGATTCAGGGTTTGATTGAAAAGGTTAAGACATCTGAGGTGTCAGGGTTCAGCATTGATGATTCAAGAGTTTTATGGTTTGGGTTGAGGTTGTGTGTACCATCTTCTGGTGGGTTGCGTGAGGAAATTATGACCGAGGGTCATAGTTCTATTTATTCGGTTCACCCAGGATACATTAAGATGTATCGGGATCTTTATGAATCCTATTGGTGGCCAAGGATGAAGAATGCTATAGTTGAATTTGTTAGTCGATGTTTGACCTGTCAACATGTTAAGTTTGAGCATCAGCGTCTTTCTGGTTTGATGCAGCAGTTACCTCTTCTGGAGTGGAAGTGGGATCGTATCATGATGGACTTTGTAGTTGGATTACCGAGAACATCGTCTGGATATGATTCTATTTGGGTCATCGTGGATTGATTGACCAAGTCAACTCATTTTCTGCCTGTCAAGATGACATATGGAGTGACACGATTGGCGAGATTGTATATCGAGAGGATTGTATGTCTTCATGGTGTGCCTAATTCCATAGTGTCTGACAGAGGTCTTCAGTTTGCATCGCAGTTTTGGTGTAAGCTGCAGGAAGAGTTGGGTACTCGTTTGGATTTCAGTACAGCTTTTCATCTGTAAACTGATGGTCAGTCTAAGCGGAATATTCAGACTCTTAAGGATATGTTAAGAGCATGTGTAGTGAATTTTGCTGGGAGTTGGGATTCCTATTTGCCATTGGTAGAGTTTGCGTATAATAATTTGTACCACTCGAGTATCAAGATGGCGCCGTACAAAGCTCGATCTGGTAAGAAGTGTATATCTCTATTATGTTGGACAGAGGCCGGAGAGAGAGAACCTTTGGGGCTAGATCTTTTTTTGGAGACAATTAGAAGGTCAGACTAATTCAGCAGCGAATTCAAACTGCTAACAGTCGTCAGAAGAGTTACGCTGACTCGAAGCGTAAGCATTTTGAGTTTGAGATTGGAGACCATATATTCCTTAAGGTATCACCTATGAAGGGTGTTATGAGATTCAAGAAGAAGGGAAAGTTAAGCCCGAGGTACATTGGTCCTTTTGAGGTTATTGGCCGAGTTGGAGCCATGGCTTATGAGTTAGCATTACTGCCTCAGTTTGCTTCAGTTCATCCAGTATTCCATGTTTCACTTCTGAGGAAGTATATCTCCTATTTATCGTATGTTTTGGCTCCGCATTCAGTTTAGCTCAGATCAGATTTTTCATATGATGAGGTTCCGATGAGGATCGTTAACTGTCAGATCAAGAGGCTCCGGAATAAGGAGATTGCTTCTGTGATGGTGATTCGGCGACATCATTTAGTCGATGAGGCCACTTGGGAGGCCGAGGATGAGATGAGGCACAAATATCTGTATTTGTTCGACTCTGTTGATACATAGGTTTGTTTGATTGATCTTAGCATTTGCATTCTTGCATTGCGTCTGCATGTCTGTGCGTTGGCCGTGTGTTGGATGCACATCGTCTTCGTGCTGCGGCAGTTAACCGATTTTTTATTTGAGGTTTTCTCTGGATATCATGGTTGGTCTCAGCTTTCTTCTGTTTTATTTTGAAATTCGGGGACGAATTTCTTTTGAGGGGAAAGTATGTAATACCCCAGTCGGATTTCGGTAAGGCTCTCTGTAGTCTTCCGTTTGGTTCCGTTTCGATCTTGATCGTTACGAGTGTTGAGTTGAGGATTTATGTTTGTGAGGGGTGTTACTCGAGTAAGCATTTGTGTGTTACTTGAGTGAGTTGAGGTATGGATTACTTGAGTAAGCTTCTGTGTTACTCGAGTAAGTCGTGTTCTTGGATGAACATGAAGAACACCTGGGAAAGGTGTTACTCGAGTAACATGATGTGTTATTCGAGTAAGCAGGGCATCACTCGAGTGATGCAAGCCGGTTACTCGAGTGAAGACACTGTTTTGGGCAGGGATCTATGCATACCCCCACCCGACTCTTTCATTTCTCTCATCTCATTTTCGTCACTTCCTCACTCAAATCGGTGCGAAACACGTTCTTGTTGCCCTATATTGTTCCCATTTCATTTCTAGAGGTAAGATTACATATCTAATCTCTTTATTTCATCTGTTTCACGTCTTTATATTCGAATTCATGTTTTAGGCCGAGTTTGCATTTGGGTTTGTATTTTCGGGATGATTCTGAGTTAATGGATGCTTAGGGTTGTTAGCTCTGAGTTGTTTAAGGTTAAAGGAACATTATTCAAGCTTTGAATCATCTTATTTGATGAGACATTAGTTGAGTTAGGGTTAGCTTCGTTTCTGGTCGATCTAGGGTGATTCCGAGTTGCTTTGTTGGTTTTGACCTTAGATTCGTGTTCAGGGCTTTGTTTAGAGTCAATGTTGGTGTTTAGTATTGATTTTGGTCGGTTAAATCATGTTGCATGATTTTTGAGTTCGTTTGGATCATGTCTTACTCGAGTAAGGTTTTTGATTACTCGAGTAAGAGGAGCTTTGTCTCACTCAAGTGACCAGTGTGGCTCACTCGAGTGAGAGAAGGGTTGTCTTACTCGAGTGACCATGTATGACTTACTCGAGTAAGATGATGAGTGTCTTACTTGAGTAAGCAAGGGTGTTACTCGAGTAAGACAGGGTCCTATGAGACTTATTTTGTAATTTTGCATTTTATCAATTTCTAAGAGTTTGGAGACTCTTTTGGGGATTCTAACTATTTGAAAAAGTTAGTTAGCTATCCTAGTATAGTCTGAGGACTATTTTGTAATTTGTCAAGTCTCATGGACTAAAACATAATTTTGCTTTTGTATTGGCCACCTCAATATCATCATGAATATTCGAATTTAAATTCGGATTTTCCAACATCAATAAACAAACAACATCCATTCATCAATTTCTACTTAGATACATGTTTCTCCATGTCCCTCATACATAAATCAATCAAAAACAACCTTCAATCTAGCCTATAATCCATGCAAAACCGAATCCTAGCCTCAAACATACCCATTTTCATTCTTCAACTTCCCAACCATGAAAAATGCATCAAATGGAAGCTTAAACCAAGAAAGATTGATGAACTTGCCTTAGGAATGGAATGGGAACAGATTGAGGCAAAGAGAGACGGATTTGGGATGGTTTTGAGGTGAGAAATCGTGAAAATGGCGGAGGAAGACGAAGGGTATAGGGTATTTAGGGTTTTATAAACCCAGCAGGTCAAAACACGGCGTTTTGGGGCTGTTTAACTGACGAAGTGTCGGATGAGAGACGCGCGTCTCGCATCTTCCAGCCCTCGTAACGCGCCTTACGCGGCCAGAGACGCTCGTTACGCGAACGACATCCCAATTCCTCGAACGACATCCGCCTGTAACGCGCGTTACATGCCTTAAAGTGTGTTGTCGTGGCTGCTCCTCACCAATTTCATCCCTTCTCCTCTTCTCTTGATTTCCTCTTTTAATTCCATCAAAAGTTTATGACTCCAAAGCATTTTATTCACCAATGAACATTATAGATCATCGCTAACCAACAAATCTTGAATCGACATTGGACGGTGTATTACAAAATCTCTCAAAACGTAAAATACCATTGGGTCAACTCTAATGTATTCGGAGCTAAAGGGATTAGTAATACATGCATAAACCGTAAAACAAAATATATTAAAATAATTCAAATGCATAAAATAATACGGAAATACTACTTAGCAATGCTTGTGTCGCACACAAGTTATTAAATAATATTACAATGATGAGGGAAAAACTGGAATAAGATAAATGTAGCATTGAAGTCAGAAAAACATGCAAATTAATGTGGCTTAATTAACTAATAAGAACATAAGGGCAAAAAAGAAAAGCATGGTGAAAACTATAACAAGTCTGGTGAAATTCAACTAAGAGGTAGGCCTGTGAACATTGAATGTGGTGCAGGTTTTATTGTGAAGTTGAGATTGTTGGAATTTCAGTAGGTGGGTTCGAGGTGGGAAGTATAATAGTTTAAAAAAATGTTAATAACGATTAAAAAATAATTAAAAATGTTAAGAGCATGACCAACAAACTCCTTATAAATACTCTCTAGAATAATATGCTATGTTTAGTTGAAGAAATAATTCTCTGTTTCTGTTTTTTATGTTTTCTGTTTCTTGTTTTATTTTTATTTTCTAAAATTTCAAAGCATTTAGAAAATATGTTTACTAATAAAAAATATTTAAATAAAATTTTTATTGTTCTATTCTTTTTTTAGTTTTCTAGAAAATAGTAAAAAATTTTCATGACTAAACAACCCCATAATATTTTAATCATGTTTTTGTTTTAATTTTTCATGAAATTTGTGCAATATTGATAAAATATTGAATTGAAGAATTGAATATTATATTTTAATCCTATTTTATTAGAGAGTGAATAGTGAGAGCATCTCCAATAATACTCTTTATTATAAAATGTAATTTTAATATAAATAAAGAGTATATTTAATTATATAGAGTAAAAAAAATTAACCAATGTAACTCTTTAAAATTTAATGGTTATTTTATTAGTTTTCATAAGAAGATTAATTTTAATTATTTTACATCTCTTTTTTATATTTCTCTTTTTATTTATTATGTTTTTGACCAATAGAACTAAACTATCATTAATGTCATATGATATAAAGAGGGTGTATGACTCTTTACGATTAGTTAGTAAAAGACACTTTTTATCTTATTTTTAAGGATAAAGAGTATGATAAAAAGAGTATTAGAGTTGTAATTTAGGCAAAATCTCTTTATTATAAATAAAAATACCAATATAAAGAGAGCATTATAGATGCCCTGATTCTTTATTTTTGAAGAGATATTATAGCATTATTGAAAACTTTTTTTTGATTTATTAATTGATAAAATATTTAATTAGAGAGTTGAATAATGAATGTTGTTAGAGTGGGTTCAAATTTCAAATTTAATTAGTTGAATTAAATAGAATATAATAAGGAATGGTAATAAGGAGACTATAAGGAATGCCCTACCTACTTAACTTCCACCACTTTTATTCATTACATATGTCCTTTCTTGTAAGATTACATTATCATTTTTTGAGGACCATGCAATGCAATGGTATGTCCGTTCCCACGACTTTGTCAGCTAATAGAAAAACAACCAGCTACTGTACACCAATTGTGAGAATACATATTAAAAGTGCAAAATTTAATTTAATATTCATATATTGAGTCGTGACACATGATTCATGTAATTATGGCAATTGTTAATATCTGGTGTGGATAATTTTTTCAAATTATTCATAATAAGTTACTAGTAGTTGAACTAAAGACGTGCACGTAAGTTCATAAGATATTGTCATTCGTTAATCAATCTATTGAAGGTATATGGAATCAAGCAGGCACCCTAGAACTCCCTTGGCCACGTCCCTTCGTTATGTTTCAAATAGTGCTTCTTTAATAATGGTAAACTTACATAAAAGTACAACTGAATATTTGGAAGTTAACGATTAGTTAGAGGCAACCTCCAAAAGAGGTAGACCTACGATGAACATAAATTATCAAGCTTCTCGTTATTGCTTCATCGTTGTCACGCCTCTTTATTTCTAGGTTTGTCACGTCCAAGACGAACATTATCATAGCCGAGCTCATCTAAGATACCAAATAAGCTTTTAAAATCCTTAATTTTTATATGATAACATCATCTAGGGAGTGCAACTAGGTGACAATTTTTTACACGACGTAATACAATACGCTTTTAGGAGGGTCTGGGTTTGGCATAAATGAGTTTGTGTCGTAAACGTGTTAAACACGTTTATCACACGCAAAACTTAAACGAATTTTAATTTCATTTAACTCAAACATGTAAATGTGTCGCGAGTCATAAACTTGCCAACATGATTAACTCGTTTAACTCAAACGTGTAAATGTGTCGTGTGTCAACACAAAACTGTTTATGACTCGCGAAACCCATTCAAATTATAATATTTTAATTTCAATTTTTTTTCAATATAAATGGCATTATTTTTGTGTACACATAGTGTACAATTCGCTTGCAATATTGTCAATAGTTGTACACTTAGTATACAAAGTGCTTGCAGTATAGTTAATAGATGTACACTAGTACATAATTCACTTGCAATGTTGTGAATCTGTGTACACTTAGTATACTAGTATTAAATTCATTCATGCACGGAGTACAATAAAAAAAAACTGTCGATAAGCTTGTGTGATTGTAATTGTTTGTAATTCCAATCAGTTTAATTGCACTCCAACAACATAATGGTTGAATATTAATAATGCAGTTCTTGAATTGCACCTGATAACATATGATCCTAACTATATTGCCAATAAAAAAATCTTTGTTCAATGTATGTTGTCCAATCATATTGCATGAGGTGAAATAGATTATTGTACAGAATGCAAGATGGACATTGATGCATTTAGGTTGAAACAGTATTGTCTTAAACCGCAATCCAGTGAGAAAAAATTACAAATAAACAACAGTCCCTGCTAAACCACAAAATTTTTGAATAGCCCATGTCAAACAATAAAAAATATAAAAATATCCCCTAGAAAATGCAGACTGAGCATCCGCAGAGAAATCCAGACGACTTGCCGTTCATGTCATCTTCAAGCTCCAAATGAATCATCTGACCTGGATCCAACTAGCGAACGAACTAGACGGAGTCTCACATTTGGTGTTCTTTTTCCGGCAATTTTTGTGGGGTTTTGTTCCTAAACACATTTCCAGTCGATCCATTGCAACAAATCAAAGAAAATGTGACTAAAATGCCTCGAACATTGAAACCATTTCGAAAGAAAAAGATCTGTTAGAATCGGGTCGTTCCTGCGCCCTTTTTCCGTCAAATCTGAATAAGTTCTGGTCGGATTTCAATGTACAAACAATTTATAGCCACAAATTGAAGAGAAAACACGAAATCACTTCGATGTAAAACAAAATTTCCTTCAAGTAACAAGTTTGACTATCCAAACTAATGACAATTTTTTCCTTTCTTTGAAATACGGTGGTTTCTTCTTCCTTCCTAATAAGTAACTAAATTTTCGAAAGTTTGACTATTCCACATTCGTTGAAAGTTACTAACTCTTGCCATGTCAGCAATGAAAATAGAAAAAGAATGGTTCTGTAATAAAAGAATTGTTGATACTAGCTAAACCAACAATTAGCATCAAGAACTAGCTAAACCAATAATTATTCTCCAATTAAAAAAAAATTGTTCTTGCTCATTGATTTTTGGGTTTGAGAAATATTTTGTTTAAGTATATAATATCTCAAACCAACAATTAGATAATTTTTTTGGCTTGCACATATCCTTCCTCTTCTTAAATGGGCTATGGAGGGAACAATATACATTGCAATGCAGATATGATCTGTGTTGGGGTGCGTAGCACGTTTGACGAATGACGAGAAGGATCTATATCTAAATTTTGATCTATTCTAGAGGAATAATTGTCCGGTCATTATATTCTGAAGTTAAAATATATTTTTATAAATTACAAAATGTTTGGTTATCATAAAATTATATTCTCTTCGTCTCATTTTGATAAGTATTTTGGGTTTATGCAGGAATCAAAGAATTTTTTTTGAGTCGAAGTTGGATAGTTTAGTTGATAAACACATAGATCTAAAATCAAGAGATTTTGGATTCAAACTTTAAAGGCATCCAGATTTTTCATGATTATTATGAGGATTGATCTCCTCCTTCATAAGGCCAATAATAAATAAATATAAAAATTTCCTTCATAAAAAAAGTATTTTTTTGACTGGTGAGAATTAAAGAATGTTAATTTCATTTGTTCAGTGCATTTAATTTTGTAAATTTTTCCAGTTGTATACTTTAACTTGCATTAATGAAATTTATTACGATATTAATGACAATTCTTTGACTAAGACTAAATCAAAGGATAGTACTGTAATTTTGCAACTTAATTACTGAAGAAAAAAATATAGTATTTATAATTTGGGACGCTCAAAATGAAAAGAATATTTATCAAAATGGAATAGAGAGAGTAATATAGTAAAGAAAAATTGCATTCAATACCAAAACAATAATACAACTTTGTTTCTCTTCTTCTTCTTTTTTTTTTTTGACAGAGAACATAGCTTTTTTCTTTTGTTTGATACAGAAAGTAAAATTGGCATGAGAATATGCTAATCACTAGTATAACTTCATTGCCTTAGCATGTTATATCTTAGGGGATAATGAGTGCTGTCAGCTTTGTTTTCCCCGTATTATAATTTAAAGCCTTGGTTCTTGTCTCAATTTGCTTAGAGTATGAGGTTTATTCCATTTTAAAAGAGTGAAACTATCTTAAATTTTGGATGTAAGTGCACCTTTTTTTTATGAATCGTGCCATTTTATTCAACTAATTCACAGGAGGTGGATTTGGAAAGGTGGGAAAAAAATTTACTGCACAAGATGTTTTCACCGTACTACAAGACTACACCATCGAGGGAGCTAGTAAAACTAGTGTTCAAACATCTATACAAATCAATTCTGGTATAAGTGTACGAAAAATCGCAATGCCACATCTAGCAAAATTACATCGAATTAAATAACATTATCCCAAAAAAGCAAAGGAGAGTTCGTGAAAATTCGACAATTCCTTATTTTCCAAATTTTCCATGCCCAACATTTGCAAGAGAGTAACTGCACTTGGAAAAAGTTGTATAAAAAGAATATTATCTTTAATTTACAAATAGTCCGTGATCTGATCTATATTTATTTAATGTTCGATACTCAAATCAATTGTATTTTCTGAAAATATCATGTACATGGTCTATGTAATATTATGACTAGTATTCAACTTAATGTATATGGTCTATGTAATATTTGGAGAAAACAACACATTTATACCAAAAATCAATGCCATTTTTTTTAAAAATAACATCTAAGTTTACAAGTATTGAGAATGTCACATTTTGTTTATCACATATAAAAAATTTCATTCTTTTATAAAGCCGAGAGATATTGCCTTTTTAGCAAAAAAATTGACTTTTTGCTAGAAATTGAATTTTTCGTGAGAAATTAATTTTTTTTGAAAAAAAATTATTTTTAATCCAGATTGTATTTTTGGGTTCACAACGGTTCATAATGGTTCACAATAATGTACACAGATCATATTTTTGAAAAGAGTGTAAATGATTTTTTTATTTTTTAGAAATTTTAAACGAATTTGTTTTTCAAAAAATATTTTTTTCCAGGGTCGATTTTGACGTTCACAATGGTTCACAAAATAGTGTACATTATTGTAAGCCATTTTAAATGGTTCACAACGATTCACAAATAGAGTATACAATTCATATTTTTTAAAAAATGTAAATATTTTTTTAATTATTTTTTTTTATAAATTTTAAACAAATTTTTTTTCAAAAAATATTTTTTTCTGGGTCAATTTTAACGTTTACAATGGTTCAAAAAAATATATTGTACACTATTGTAAACCATTTTAAATGATTCACAACGGTTCACAAATAGAGCACACAATTCATAATTTTTAATTCTATTTTTTTTATTCTGGCATTCACAATTGTTCACAAAATAGTGTACATTATATTGTACATTATTGTGCACCATTGTTAACAAATTTAAACGGTTCATAATGGTTCCCAACAGTAAAAAAACTCAAAAAATAATTAAAAAATTGAAAACCCTAACAGCAGGGGCATTTCTGTAAATAAATTAAAATGGCGACTGCTAGGGTTTTTGCAACCTTAGCGCCACCACCAACCGGCCTCTCTCGTCCCCGCCAATAGTCGTTCCTCCAGTCCGAGCCACCAGCTGAGCCTCTAGTCGCCCGTCGCGACGAGACTATCGGTGAGGGAAGAAGAAAAGATCGCACTGACGACAAGATGACGCGGTGACGACGGCGACTAGAAGGACCAGACGAAGGGCTAGAGGTAGGGGTGTAAACGAGCCAAGCTACTCGCTAGCGGCTCCGAGCTAGGCTCGGTGAAAGCTCGTTTACGACTAGGCTCGATAATAAATGAGCCGAATTTGAACAAAATTTGAAGCTTGACTTTGCAAACGAGTCGAGCTTGAATACTAAAAAGCTAGACTCGAAAAGCTCGTGAACGAGGCTCATTTGCGTGTTCGTAAACAATTGTAGGCTCGTTTACTAAGCTCGCGAACAAGCTCAAGTGCAGGTTCGCGAACAAGCTTGATTGTAGGCTCGTTTGAGAAGCTCATGAACAGGCTCGATTAAAGCTCGTGAATAAGCTCATTTAATGTATTCTTATATTATTATATACAAATATACACTAAA
>CAODLS011831610.1:0-17719 GCA_948243855.1 Flueggea neowawraea | reverse complement strand
AATCCTCTTCACTTCAAGAAATTAGTCCAAAAATACCATCCAGACCTACTACTGGTAGTTTGTCTCCAGATATTAGAATGAAATCACCCAGTGTTAGGCCTTATGTTCGATCAAAAATGCCTCGGCTTCGCTGGACCCCCGATCTTCACCACTGCTTTGTCCATGCCGTTGAAAGGCTTGGAGGAGAAGACCGTAAGTTCTCTCTTAATATCCATAATTGCATGCTAATCAAATGGTTGTTTTGAATCAAATCATAAATCATACATGTTTTAATTCTAGAATTTCATATATAGGAGCTACACCGAAGATGGTTTTGCAAATAATGAATGTGAAGGGCCTTACCATATCTCACATAAAAAGCCATCTTCAGGTTTTATAATTACTGTTGAGACTCTAACACTCACTTACACTTGACTATAATTAATGTTGTTAATTATTGATTATGGGTTCAATTGACTTTGTGGGTTGTGTGAACAGATGTACAGGAGCATGAAACACGAGCAGATGTTACAAGGTATGCCTTTCAATTTTGAAAAGCTTCTAGTCAAATGTTCTATTGATAGAGACGGTTTTATCTGTAATTGGGCAACCAAATTTAAATTAGTGGATATTTTCCTCCAAAGTTCACTTCTCTGACTCTAACACAACTATTACCATTTTTTTCTAATTCATCATCCTTGAAAATTTTATTCTTCTACTTAGATCAAATTGATCGAAGAATAGGCTAAAACATTTGAGAAATAATTAATTAACACAACTATCAACATATATCGGTACAGTGTAGTTCATTTTTAACATGCATTCAATCAGATATCTTATAAAGCTTAAATCTAAATAATTAATATTAGAGGAAGGCAAACTTAATTTACGGCAAATGGAAAGTCTGCCTTTTTGTAATTTGGAGTCCAAATCAAGAAAAAAAAATACCAATTCAGTTTTAGCATTGTGGATAAATAGTATTGGCAAAAAAATAAGCATATGTAAGTATACACGTAACTCTGGTCTGAGGGTGCTAGAATTAGCTCACCACATTATTTCACGACATTGATAAAAAGTTAGTGACAATTAGTGATCAATTATTTGTGTGTAAGTTTGTAACATATATATATATGCTCAAAGTCTGGTTCCAAGAGAAGAGAAGCTAGACGTCAGAAAGTTATGATCTAAAGGAAGAATCACAATAAAGCCTGCAACAGCTCTTACACAAGGGCACGATGATGATGCATATTTATACTTCTCTATATGTCGACGAAATATTCTCTTCGTATGACATATCTAATATCCCCCATTCCCACCACCTTTGCCCTTTTTTTTCACATATTGTCGGAGAATTTGATGTTTTTAACTTCATTTAGACCCAATGCATATTATGAAACTAGACATTAAATTTTCTCAAAACATATAATTCACTATTCTAATTAAGAGCTTAATCACTTATAAAAAAAATTAAGACTCTAATTTTCTCTGTTTGGTATGGTTTAAATCAATGTTTTTGTTGCAGAAGCGGCTATTGCTGCCAGGAAAAATGTGAAGACGCGAGGTGGGATTCAGCAACCAAAGTCCTTGAGCACAATGCATTCATCTAAACAAAGTCATCAGTCATCAGGAGTAGTCCCCTTCCGGAATCAGAACAATTATGGATCTCTTGAAGATCCTATTTGCAAGCTTGCACTCAACAACATTACCACTCCACTTCAAAGGTTGATCGATCATTGTGCCTTTCAATCATGCATTTTTTTTTTTTCATTTTCTTATGACTATTACCTATCATATTAAAATATGTAACACGAAATAAAGATTGGAAATAGCTGACTAATAATTTAATATTTTTTTGGGTTACAAGCACTAAAAACTGATGAATGCATAAAAACAAATAATTAACAAGGTTCCTGAATCCTGACTAATATATGAATACGTGTACGTGCATGGTATATTGACATGAAGTACCATTATTATCTTTGAAAAGTTGGTAGATAGTATTGCTTTTCTCTCTCATTTTTCTTCTTCTTTTTGTATTTTTGATGATATCATTGTTCTTGTTCATCTTATAAGTCAGAAAAAAGAATCAACTAGAACTGAGTGTCTTACGTGAAGTTGCAGCACTGTAATCATGGTTGAGGGAATCTTTGCAGGAAAGACAAGGGGAAAGGAAAGGGAGGTACTGACCCATTTTCACTTAGAGAAGTAACAAGCAGGCCTTCTTGTGAGCAAAAGCATGATCCTTTCATCATCTTCAAGGATTTACTCACCAAAAATGAAAGCTGCACTACCCAAGTACTTTTGACTAGCTACTTCTTTCTCTTCTTTTCTTTGCATTTTCAAGTATATAGCTGTTTAGCTGCAGCTACGATTCGATAACATAACTAGTTACCATTACAGGACACCAATTATGAGCAAGAAGAAGAATCGGTGGATGCCAGCGGTAAGAGCCATCTAAACTTAGGAGTTTTAGGTGAGACTAAAAAGAGATCAGATGATGGTGAAGGAGAGATTTTATCAGTGGTGTCAAAGGCTCCCGAGACATTATGGAAGATGAGCAAATCCAATAGTTCAGATGGGAATGGTGTTTCACTTGAGCTTACTCTTGCTTAATTAACTAGCTCATTCATGCATGTTTTGTAGTTGGAATTTTGGAACTATATATATAAAGTACCTAGTTAGCTCCCCTCAATCTTCGTCTTCTCAGTCAAATAAAATTACAAGGAACTTGACTTATCAAAAACAAAGACTACTCTTTTCCGATAAGTTTGAGTAAATCCAATTTTTTCTTTCAAAAGGAAATCAGAAAAAAACAACAACAAAAGACTTAATGGTGAAATTGTTAATTACTACGCTTACAGCTGAGATATAACTTCATCTATGTAGAATTTACTTCAACAAAAATTTCGGCTTTTAGTTAATAGTGCCCATATTGTTTTCCTGCATACATATATCAGGTACGAAGTCATTTCATCCTTAAAGGATGAACCTATTTATCGGCCATTTAATGCAGTGACTCAGAAAGAGCAAGCCATTTTTGCTTTTCCGTATCATGTGAATGCTGGTTAACCGTTGTGACGCATTCCCATCTTTAAGGGCGATCAATATGCGTGGGCGTGTATGTTCATCTTTTATGTTGCAAAGAGTAGGTGAACTTTAATGTACTCCCTCTCTTTCATAAATATAAACTTGTTAGAATAATTAAATTTTAGAAAAAATTTTCAATAGTATCCTTAAAAGTATATCTTAATAATTAATAATATAACTTTTAATATATTAAAAAAAAGATAATATAATAAAATAACAGACAACTACTAATCTTAAAAAAAGAAACAAATTTATAATTTGGGACGGATAAAAAAAGAAAACCTACCAATTTTTATGAGACGAAGATAATAAGTGCTTTAACAGCAAATAAAATGGTGTCACCAAAGGCTAACATTAATTCCATACCAAAATCATCAGGGATGGAAGCAGAGTGGGGCTGGTAGAGGGACATGCACCACTGGTCGTCGACCGAAACCCTCTTATTAAGGGGTTCTTCTGACTACGTCCCTGTATGGTGCCCCCTCTCACTTACAGGTGAGAGGAAGGCACCATTAGAGGTCGGGAGAGGGGTTGAAGGCAACCCCTTTCTAACTCATTTCTTTTTTAAAAGAAGAGGGGCCAAGACGATATCGTTTTGGCCCCTCGACTTATTATTTTAATTGAAGGGCAAAAACGATGTCGTTTTGGTGCCTTAAATTTTTTTAATTAATTCGTTTTGGTCCCATCCAAGTAAAAAAAAAAGCATACAAATTAGGAATTGCACTGTGAGTTTCTTCGAAGAAATCAGAGAAGGCCAAAGAAAGAAGACACTCCACAGTCCCAGCCCCTCTCGCTATCATTGCGGTCGCCTCCACCCGCCAACACCTCCCGTGAGTTTTCTTTCATATTTAGTATTTATAATTAAATACTAAACCCGAATTTGAACTTGCATTGTGAAATTTTAAATTGCTGCAATATATTGTTTAATAATATACTGAAGTTGATTTAGATTTGTAGAAATATATATAAATTAAGTGAAATTGTTTGTGTTTAATTTGTATTGTTGTTGATTTGTGTAGATTAATTGCTAGGTTTTGGAATTTGTTGGATGTACTTAATTTATTAATTAAAGTGTTCCTGATTAAAAATAATATATACATGAAATATTTTTCGAACATGAAAAGTCATTTTAGATCATTTTCAGAACATGAAAAGTTGTAGGAATTTGTTGCCATCTGAAAATTAGTACTTGTACTCTTCTTTTCAATTGAATTTTAACTTTGTAAGACTTAAATTTTTTAATGATTATAAGTACATCTGATTTTTTTATTATATATTAAAGTTGTGCCCCAAGTAAAAAACTTTTTGGCTTCGTCACTGATTACAATTGAGAAATTTTAAACATTGTTGATGCCATAACATGAAGTTTAAGGTCTACACGTGTATCCTGTAAAACAAGCAAGGTCAGGAGGTCGAGGGTTGTACCCTGATGTCACTTCGATGCTCAAGTCAGATTATTATTTTCGCAGAGTTTTGGGAGGTTTTTAGTTGTGAAAAAGGTGTAACTTACTCTGAAGAGTGATGAGGCATATTGGATGAGGTGAGGGAGAATCTCCCTTTGAATTTTAAACGTAGAAATATTAGATCCCCGATCTCTTTATTATTTGTTCTTAAATCACATGTGATAAATGTGTTTGAAGAGTTCGTTTAGAATATGAGCCCCTTATGTGGGCTTAACTTTGGATGTGAATTCTTACTGGCATTAACGGACTTCTGTCGCATTAGACCATATGGATCTTGTTGGGCTCTATAGGCTTCGACCCATGTCACGTCAAATATAAATTGATGAATTATCGAAACTCAGAATTGAAACCAAATGATAATTGGTAATCAACCAAATCAACAATTAGCAACAATCAAAACCCAAACGTAGAATTAAACATTAGAATCAAAAATTGGCAAAGCTCAATCAAAATTGACAACAGAGACCTCGACAGAGCAAGTAAAAATCACAATAAACTAATAATCAAACTCAGAATGCAAGATGAGAAAATTTAGAATATTCAACCAGCACAATCAAGAAACTACAAATCAGAGACATAGGTAACTAATAAAACAAGAATCACTTAATGAAACAAAGAACGAGAATCACTAAACCTTTCATTCTTGATACTTTTTTCCTAAATAAGATAAAGTTTTTGTAAAACTTTCCGGTCCATCCAATCCATTTTAATATTAATCCTTTTAATCCATTCCAAGTCTTCCTCCTAAACGAATAAGGGTTTTCCACTATTTTTTATTAGAAATCTGTAATCTTTAATTCATATATACTAGTAGCGGCTACGCGCACGTAGCGCTTGTAATAGACCTTTTTTCCCCATTTTTTTGGAATGTTATCGGGAAAAGCACACAAATATAATGAAAAATTAAAAAATGTAACACATATGTCAAAAAATGCCGGAAATAGAAACACGTAAAAAAGATTTAAAAAATACCTCAATTTAACCGTGTGTTGACCACAGTCTTTGACCAGTAAAAATAAGTACAAATCGATAACAAAGCAAGAACAAATACCACCAACAAATGAGTACAAGTCAAAACAAAATTTTAAAAAAATATTTTAATTTTTTATTTATTATTCGGTAAAATTATGAGTATAAACTAATACAAATGAGAATAAATCGAGTACAAATGAGTACAACTGAAATTTAGTAAGGATGACAAAAAATCTCGAGCCCACAGGGTATCGACTTGCTCCGACCCGAACGGGGCGGGTTTATATATATATATATATGATATCTTGAATTATATTTATGCTTGTTGAAATTTATATAGATTATTTGTGTTATTTTTTGAATTATAATAGAATATAAATCAAACAAAAAAATTAATAATAATTTAATGGGGCGGGGCGGGGACTGGGTGGTTAGTTTTTGAACGGGGCGTGGATGAGAGTTGATTTTCATACCCTAGCGGGTTATGGGGCGGGGTCAGGGAAAATATGTAAGTCGTGGGGCGGGGACAGAGATACCATAATCCATCTCCGATATGTCCCGTTGCCATTCCTCAAATTTAGGGGCTGTTAAATAAATATAAGAAAAAAAAAACTATCTCTTTCATGGGGCTACATGAAACCCTAATCGCCCCCCTTGCCTCAACTCCCACCCTTGCCTCATTTACAAAACTTGTCCCCCCGTTCTCTCTCCCTCCTTTCATTGCCTAGCATCCACCCCCCTTTCTTTAGTTCGTGGCGGTGGTGCTGCTCGTTCTTCTCCTCCTCCTTTCACTTCTGTCACTCTCACTCTCTGTCCTTACTTTAGTCGTCGCTCTCTCTCTCTCTGACTAATCTGTCTCATTTAGCATCTTCTCTCTCTTCGACGTCGGCTCTCTTCTTGTCTCTTAAAAGATTGGGCAGAGGTTAGAGATGAAAATGAGGGTGTCGAGGATGAGAAGAGAGAGAGAAGAGAGAGGAAACACGACTGTTGAAAACGGAAAATGGAGAGAGAAATGAGAAAGACGAACATATAAATATTGAGACATTTGTGAAATTAGAAATGTGACTATTGCATACCAAAAAATATAATCCTTGTGTTTCATATATGAAATTAAAATGTCAAAAAAATACATGGGGTATAATTTCCTCAATTTAATCAAAATTAAAGTAAAAATAAATTTATATATATAATTAATCATTTTCTTCGGAAATTAATACATATTTATTATATTTTTTGCTGCTTGTTATTTAATTATTATTTTCTAAGAAATTATTGAACTATATACATTCTGTCTAAACTTAGGACATTGAAAAATGGCAGTTGGGGATATAAGATAGACACGCTCAAAATAATAATTCTTTTTAATAAGTCTGCACAAAATAATAAATAAATGTACACGACTTCAAAGTCCATTTCAGGAAAAGTTATATACAATGTAAATCGAACCAAGATTGTATGTGTGTGGAGTCCAATATAAAGATGATAAACATGGAATCGAATTAAGTGTGCCATGGCTTCACAATATAAACTCAAAATCCCAAACAGGGATACTCACAGATCGAGTTGGGGATTTGGAAATCCCAACCCAATTTCGTACACATAAACTCTTCACCTGCGATAGATATTCAAAGATTTCGGAACAAAGATTTCAAATTTTTGTTAAATAATTTCAATAAAATAACCTTTTTGTTTAAATATAATATGAATTACATCACCAAAAACAAATTACAAAAAGAAAAACGAAAGTAGAAAATATACAACGACGGAGGAAAGGGAGGCAAAGCCTATATAGGATTTGTGAGTAGCCTCCGTTACAATTTGACAAAAAAGTCTATATTTTAGCAATTTTTTATATAGTTATATGACGAAATGTTAACTAATAAAAAAAAATAAAAAACGCCATCAAACAAAATAAGTACCCGTGTGTGATTTTTAAGGTGGTGACGTAGAGTTATCCGAGTCACACAAGGAGACGAGGAGAGTAGTTCTTAACCATGTCACACAAAGAATTATGATTTAAGGGTTAACTCTTTTGCCTTCTCTAAAGTGTGATGCAATCTCTTCTATCTTCTACGATCCCTGAGTTTTGAAAAGTTATTTTGTTGTCTCTAGCAGGGACCGCATATGAGCTTTTCAGGAATCGTATAGGAGTTTTTTAGGAACCGCATAAGAGATTTTTCAGGAACCGTAAATGAGTTTTTTAATCACCTTAGAGAGTGTAAACAAGTTTTTTCAAAACTTAGAAATTGGATAACATATTACATTATAACTCAAGGACAGCATAAAAATTAACCCATGATTTTAATATATCAAAAAAACCCCTTCTCCTTCCAATGCAATGTCTTTTGTATCCATTCTTCTCAAAAATATAATTTTTCATGATATTTCTCACAACTCCACCACTCTTTCTTCAACAAATTACTCTTTGATTTCATCAAATCTCCCTTAATTCGATCAACAAGTATCTCCTCCCAATTTTTTTGGTACTTGGCTATACTTATAACTACTAATCATATTTCTCAAGTTTGACTTTGCTATCAATACATTTTTATGGTATTATTGGAAAAGACATAAATATGAGGTATTTTTATACTCAGAGATGTTGTTTTGACTTTCCTTGTGCAAAAATTCTCGCTCAGCCATTGAAAACAAACTTTATATCAAATCACATCACCAAAATTTAGGAAAATGATATACTATATACAAAGTATAATCAAAACGCAAGTATATAGATTTGTAATAGTAGAACCTTAATATTAGTATCCGTAAAATAATGTAGTTTGATTCAAAATTACGTAATTTTAAATAAAAAAAAATAGTTCTGTTAGATTATTGGATATGATATCATAGAATTTAGTTTACTAATATATATTATATTAAAAAATATGTATTTGGTTTCAATTTGGTCGCCCAAAGGACACCAATAAAACCCATCATTGATTTAAGATACTAGCCATAATGAGTATAACGATCTTATAAATTTCTCTTTTTGTCCTATTCTATGAAGTTTAAGGTGTATGAAGTTTCATATTGGATTCTTTAAGCGGAAGCAAGACAATAGAGACTCCACTTAACTTAAGTTGATCTAATTCAAAAGCATATCTACGTTAGATAACCCTTCTTTGAAACATTTTGGTTGTACTTTTGGATTGTACACATCTTCTCTTTGTTTCCTCAGCCATAGTGAGGCACAAGCAAAGTTCAAAAAGGTCAAATCTTTTGGGTCATACACATCTTCTCTTTTGGATAGTAAGGATCTTGGTATGGAATTGGCTAAGAACTAAAATTGTTCCGCATAATAATTTTGGGATGATTTGTTATGAGAAAGTCAAAAGCAAAAACAATCTCTTTTCGATTGTGGTTCCTTTTGTTTTGGGTATTCGGTTCGGTTCGGAATTTCCTGAGTCCCGTGAGCAGCCTTAATTCCAATCACAAAAAAGACTACATTTTCATAAATGCGAAGATACATAAAACACATAACCGTGCAGTAATTTTTTTTCCTTTTTCAGCAATGAGTGCATTTACGTTCTGTCACAGCACATTTTTTTCATTTTTTTCTGGTATATTTTTTTTATATACTTTACTAGTGTCCTTACATGGTTTTTAACGTAATAAAGACATTAGTGATGAAGTCACCCGGTTACTTCCCATGAACAAACACAAGCTACTCTTTTAAAAACATACTCATAACCCATGCGTCGTTTAACGTGAATGTCGACATTTGGTGATGACGTCCCTCAATTACACAACAACTTCAAGTAGCAAAGTAGTTTACTGTATTAATATAAAACATTAAGAGATAAAAATATTCATATTAACTCAAACGTGGTCATTTTTACGCTTAGAATTCCAAATTCAATATGTAAAGTCCAAAACACATAAAAAATTTCATCCACACATAAAAATTCCAAGTTCAATATGTAAATTCCATAATTCCACAATACACACATTAAATTAGAAAATTTAGTCTACGACTTAATTCACAATCATGCAAAGAATCATTTTATAAAAATTTAGTTCGAATTGAGGCAATATCAATAATCACTTCATAAATGTTTAACAACTATGCAGTCTCATCATAGGCCATATATTTTTACTCTTAAGAAAAATAAGGAATAATCACTTCATTGATTTTGGCACATTAAAGCACATGAAAACATTACCCTTCCTCATACTTAATATGTACGTTGCAATGAAGAACATAATAGAAAACAAAAAGGGTAAAGGGGTGACAAAATTGGGTTTGGGACTTCTTTGACCAGAGTGCGTACTAATTGAGATGTGTTACAAATTCCATTCACTTAAGCGTAATGCCTTACAAAAATAAATTCAAATGAGTAAAATGAAAAGATAAAGAAACAAAACAACAAAATGTCAAAAGAAGTAACTAAGTCACGAACCCTATGGTTTGAATAAAACATTAAGGGAAAGGCACAAAATAATATATGTTCACCAAGTCTAGTCCCATGATATTATGTAATCAAAAGATACATGGCAAAAACAGATAAAGGAAAATAAAGATTATGGCTATCTTAGATCACTAATATCCAAATAGGTGTATTGAACGGTGGTTGTGAGAGCTTCCAAAATCTCATCTTAGGCTTAATATTGGCTGGAGGATCTGGTGGTAACTAGGTGTATGATCATCACAGAAGCTACATCTCCTGGAGCAATAGGTAAAGTGGATGGTAAAGGTCCTCTGACCAACTAGAGGTGGTAAAGGAATCTAAATGTGCTCAAACAACATGTCATGCAACTCTCCAACATAATTAGATAGGCTGCTTAAACCCATTGTATCTCAACCAATCGGGCTTTATCTATCTCTAGATTGTTATGCTAGTGATGTGTCCTAGCCCAATTGAATAAATATTGTGATTGCTGCATTTTAAATTAATATATGAGACATTTCATTTGAAGATATTTTCGTGTTAATTTTATAGTGATAAAATGTTTCATGAATAGTTGATTATGTTTTACATCATTAAGTACATGACTTGATAGCAGAACCTTAAGGTTAAAAGGATATTATCCTAAATTGTCCTTAGTCACTCATTATTATAGGAATGATAATGAAAAAAAAAAAACTAGAATGTATTCTGATTAATGATCATGTTCTACTAAACATGGATATGGGACATCATTTAGAGTATAGATATATATTGGAATATGGTATTGGACTAGTCCGCTATGAGAAGTACTACATGGACTGATATCATAAGTATTTCTCATGCAGTAGTGATATTTGTTGAACCAAGGGTGGTTAACATTGAGACCCTTCTATATATTGATGATGAACAAATTACAAATGGTTTGTGTAAGATCAACGTACTTTACAGAGAAGAGCAATGCACACCATGTATGTTAACAATGTAAGTCATGTATAACCAATGTATGCCAACAAAGACAGAAAATGCAACAATAGCTACTGGATGGTTCATATGCGAAAACCACGTACGTTAAAAGAAATTGCAATGTACGCCATGATACCTTAACGTATGTCAAAGATGTCAACGCACATGATCTAAGATGGAAAATGAAGTAGTGGCTACTGGATGGTTCAAAACATCAACGTACGTCATATGAGTCAACAACATACGTTGGAATGAAGCAATGTATGTTTAGTACACGCTGGAAATTGAAGATCACTTGAAGTTTTGAAATCTGATGCTTAACGTACGTTTTGATTAATTGAAAACGTACGTCATACATGAGAGACAAAGAGAAGATTTGAAGATTAAAGAATGAATGTTTGTTTTTTCATAAAGGATGAGACAAAAATTCAAATGAAACGGACAACTGAGTATGCACAACGTATGCTAGACAAAGTGAGACGTATGTCATAGTGGTTTAACGTACGTTATGGTGGACTCAACATATGGTGAAAGCTCTGGATGAAAACAGAAGCTACTAGATAGCTTATGAGCCAAAACAACGTACATTAGATGTTGACAATGTACGTCATCTGGGAGTTTGCCTATGCTCACTGTACGTTATGAATGTGTAAAACATACGTCATTTGAAGGTGCAATGCATAACGCACGTTACGATAAATTCAACGTACATCCTAGAACTCTGACAGTACATTAAATGCGCCTCACACTGAACCATAACAACTATAATTCGTCTCACAACGTTCCAAAACCAAGAGAGAAGTATAAATACATGTTTGGGAGGTCAGAAACAATATACACAACATTTGATCATTCATTTCTAACAACAACCAAACATCAAAGTATTAATTTTCTCTCTCTTATTGATACAAGTGTATTGTTAATTAAATTCTATTAGTATTGCTTGCATCACTATATTATTTATTGTTGGGGAGTGTTTGAAAAATAGTATTTAAGAGAGATTGTGAATGGGATCAAAGGGTAGATCCTTAAGTTGATTTATTCTTGAACCAGAATCGAGAAAGTTGTAAGAGTTCTCACTTAACTTAAAAGTGAAGTTGTAATTTCTATTGGATGATAGTGAAAATCCTAAGTGGTATACTTCGGTAGTGGATGTATGCAAAGAGTTGGCCGAACCACTATAAATTCTTGTGTTGCTTCTTCTTTGCTTGCTTTAATTTCAAAAAAGTTCAAAGCCGCACGTGCCACACTATTCAATGGTAATTGTCTCAACAATATTTAAGTCATTCGACCTAAATTCACCATAGATTCATACATGATGAATAATGTATCTTGACATAGTTTAACATCATTTTTAACAGGATGATAATACGAACTATGATTAAACATGTGATGAATCATGTTGAAGAATGTGAGTGACAGTGAAGGGATTTGTCCCTTCCGTTTGAGAGAGATATCTCTGTGGCACTTGATAAGTGAGATTGATGAAATGCATGGCCATGTTTGAATGAATTAATAAGGGGCTATTAATGTCATTTATTCAGTCAGTTCACTTAGAGATCAAGAAACTGATTAAGGTCTTTAAGGTTGACATAATTCATGCCCTATGCTCAATCGAGATATCCTGTGATAAAAAGGACAAATATCATATTGTGTTTTAGGTCATTTTCAATCACCGATTTCACTTGACTTGGGTAGTGATAATGTTTTGCTAGAGGCTACTTATGACTTGTGGGCCATGAGTGGGATATGGGACTATTGCCAACGCTAAACAAGCCTGCAAGGTCACACATTTGAGCAAATTGAATGAGCTTACGTTTTCTACAATATCTCTCTCTCTCACTAATTATTTGTACAATCATTTTAAATATAATTGATTGAATTAATTATTTTAAAATCATGATATATATATATATATATATATTGTTTTAAAATGTTTTAAAACAAATTAAAATTCATTTTCTTGTGAGACAAGAAAATTGTGTTACTTGGACATCAAGCAATTATCATGTTCCTTGTAGGACAATGATTGAAGAGTCGTTTACTTAAATTCCAAGAAAGAAGCATTTTCTTATAGGACAAGGAAATTGAAGTTTCCTTGTAAGATAAGGATTAGGGTTTATCTGTATGACAAAGCTAAGATTTAAGTTATCTATATAAAGACATCTAAAACCTTTTAAATCCTTCAATGTCGTTTTTGAAAGCCACCAAATGAGAGAGAGAACATTAGGGTTTGAGAAGAGAGTTCTCAACTAGTGCTAGAACACACAGCCTCTTCAGTAGTTCGTTCATGTAGATACTGGTAGAGGATGTTCGTACACTACCAGGTCGCAGATCGAGTCCAGTTTCGATTGAAATCAAAGTCACATCTTCTTTCATGGTTTTGTTCTGTCTCTAATTGAGGTATTCTTCTATCCTTGATTTGTTTAATCAAATTGCATGGATCCTTGGTAGGATTCATGCAATGTATTTAAAATTTTAAATTTTTGCTATGTATTTGTTATGACTTTTGTCCCAATTTCTCAACAATGGTATCAGATTGTGTTTTTGATTAAACAGATTCTTTACATGTTCTCTATATATGTAATATATTTATGATCATGTTTGTGTTCTGTTTATATGAGATATGAATCTGAACGTGTGGATTATTATTCGTAACTACCTTATATATAATTTGTGTTGATGATTTCTTTTGTTTATAATTAAAACATGATGAACACTGAATTTCATAATCTACTTTGGCGAATTGTTTAATGAGATCGAATTGGAACTAAATGAGATGTTACAATGAGATTAGAACTAGTATTACGAATAGATTTAATTTCACAATTTCTAAAATTTCATTACATAATCTGTATGTTGTGATGATTAACAAGATTAATAATCAATAAGGCAACAAATCATTCAATGAGTATGGAAAATTGTTTGTTTTCACGGCCGTTGCTCTTGAACCCCCTAAAGGGCACTTCGCACTGCCCTTTTGACCCTAGTTGTACTACCAAATCCTAGCGCTCTATAATTCATTGACATTAATAAACGTGTATTAACATGTTCATAATATGGTTATTATGTTCTATGTGTAATCTATGTGCAAGTTGCATGGTACATGACATGGCCACTTCATACTTATGTGATTCCTTGTGCTATATTTTTGAATATAGCCTGTGTCCTTTATTTTGGCACTTGTGCCCTTTCGAATATTATTCTAGTATGGAGTAGAATATTTTCATTATTCACTTGCAAAAAAAGACAAAAGAATAATGGAGGCCCACTCATTGCCACCAAGACAAGTCTATGGAGATGAAGACTTACCTAGGATTCGCCTTCCATCTTCTTATTGGCTTATGGAGATCAACTTAGATTATTGGCCATGTCATGTCATGTTTAAATTATGTCTTTTATACTTGTATGTGATGCATATATGTTTTGGATGGATGATAATTAATTTTGTCATATATCATGTAAAAAGATCCCTTACCTTCACATAATATTAAGTCATTAAAATGCCTCCCGTAATTAATACTTATCGAGACTTATATTGTCATAATTTAGTTTCTTGCTAAACAGGGTGTATTATGCTGTCTTAGTAAGGCATGATGAGTACTGGTGATATCCATAATATTGAATATGGTTAGACTTAACTTGCCTATCAATTTAGAGCCTTGGGCATTACATGTGTTGGACTATTTCACAAGTGCTAAATTGATTTTGATGCTGAGCAAAACATTAGAGATGAATAAGATCAAATTGGTTAATAAAAATATGAGAAATTCATGATATCGGGTCTAGGAGTTAACCCACACATTCTAGTAATCAACTGACAAGTGAAAAACTCAAAACAAAAAGTATACTAAAGCGGGAGTCTATTAGCACCACTCAATAGTCGACTAATGGAAGGTAGAATCAACAAAGTTAGCTGGCAGTCGACCGATGTACCTTGATAGTCGACCGATGGATTCATGATTAACCTAAGACTGATTTAATAGCATTTTCCATCATTAATAAGCCAATTTTGTTTGAGTACAACGGTCAAATAACAATTACATGGAGCTTGATAGTTGACTGGCGGAGTCTGGAAGTCGATTACCCAAGTAGATAGAAATGTAACAAAGCCAGGTAGTCGAATAACAAGCTTAGTAGTAGATCGACAACATCTGACAACATCCAAAAAGTTTCATGATTGATTTACAATGGGTTCTTATGTTACCCCAACAGTTAGAGCAACTTCAAACACTTTTAAAACTTTATAAAAGGGACTCCAAACTTTAGAATTAAGTGCTTCTCTCCTTGGTTTATCAAGCTTATATTCATCATATTTGAAAGCACCTAAAAGAGGCCAAAATTAGTATAATGCGGGTAGTTTGCTCTTCATCTCTTATCCTAAAGTCTCACCATCATTGTTGGTCACTTATAAACACTTTGTTGTTATTCTCATAAGTGTATTTAGGTTAAGGTATTGGAATCAAGGGGTTGATTGGCAATAGCCTTTAGGTATTTATTTGAACCGAAATCAACTAATGAAGAGTATAAGTTCTCACTTAGCTTGGAAAGTGAAGTTATAAGGTTATGTGTAATCCAAGAAAACACACATGATGAGTTGTCATCTGTAAAACAACATTGATTCATTGTGACCTAAAAAACAACATGGTTGGCGACTCACCAAAGGGTAAGGACTAGAAGTTAATATAAAGGCTTTGTTAGAGGCATTAGTGGAAAAGTCTAAGTTGGAAAACTTAGATAGTGGGCGTAAGCACCGAGAATAGGCCAAACCTCCATAAAATCCTTGTTTTTGATCTCTTATCTTTTATCTCTCTTATTGTTATCTTTGTTATTTTGATTAACACTTACATACACATACATATTTGCTACTAATATTGTTTTCAAGTGTTTATAATTTTGCAAGATTGAAAGAAGGTTTTAATCACTCTATTCATCCCCTTTTTGAGTGATTCTTGTGTCAACAATTGGTATTAGAGCGCGTCTCGCTTTTGAAGACTTCACAGACTTGAGAAAAGATCTGTATGGAAGAAATGGATTTCGATCCTTAGGTTGTATGTGTTTCTAATGCTTTTCTTTACATCCCTCCTTTATTTGATGACTCTAATTTTATTTCATGGAAGAAAAGGATGTCTACTTTTATACAAACATATGATATAGAGCTTTCGAAGGTGATTGTTCTTGGTCCTAAAATTCCCAAGAATGAAGATGGCACACCTAAGAAGTATGAAGATTTCAATGATGAAGATCAGAAGTCCATTCCCCTAAACTCCAAGGCTACACAACTCTAGTATTGTGCTTTGAATTAAGAAGATCACAATAGAATGTATTTTTGTAAAAAATGCAAAGGAAATATGGGAGATGTTAGAACTCACTCATGAAAGCACAACTCAAGTAAAAGAAACAAAGGTCAATATGTTGTTACATGATTATGAATTGTTCTCAATGAAGGATGGAGAATGCATCATATGTATCCTAGACCGGTTTTCAAATACACCAATGGTCTTGCTTCACTTGTTGTCAATGAATTGTCTCATTTTTTTTGTGGTGGATTTTGGACGATTCACAATCTTAATTGGAAAGCTGAATGATGCGGGTTCCGTGCCAACATATTGGCGTGTCACTCAGTTGGGTTTCAATCTTCTTCAGCAAGCCATACTACAAGAGCCTTGCACCAATAATTGAGGTGCGATTCGGTTGTGTCTTGAACTTGATCTTAATCAGCAAGCCGAATGACACAAGCTTTGCATGAAGAATGCAATTCAAATAGTATATCCGTTGGGTTTCTTTAAAATCATTGTGTTTGTCATATGAATATTTGCCATTTTTTTATTTAATTTATGTTGGTTTGACGTGCAAATGTTTTGGACGAATATATGTTAGTTGTTTAAGTCTCAAAATGCATTGTTGTAGAATATTTAACATTAAAAGAAGTGCCAAATCATCAAAATTTAAGATTTAAATGAGCTACGTCTGTCACATATGCGACGTGTCATAACAAATGACGCAGAACGAAAACAAAATAGACTCACAATTCTAAGCTCAAGAATTGCAGAAATAGATCTCAAGAAAACCAGCTTTTATTGAATGAACGTTTGCAGAAAAGTAGTGTTTAACAACCCTACAAACCTAGTAATTATAGTCCTCAATAATTCTAAATAATCGGAAAGTATAGTTTTCCTCCTACCCAAAATAGAAGTCCTAAACAAGAAAGAAATCAGAGAAGAATACAAATCTAAGGAAAGAAAATTCTGGAAATCTGTTGCAAAGAAAAAAAATCTGGAAGATTTAGGCAATTTCACAAGATCAAGTGCATGATTTGGTACCTTGGTATAAACCACTGAAAATGGAGAACGACCAATGGAACTATGGACAGCATTTTTGTAGGCAAACTTAGCTTGTGCTATCAAGAAATCCCAAATCTTTGGCTTGTCACGACATATGAATCTTACCAAATTACCCAAAGTCCTGTTCACTACCTCTGTTTGGCCGTCAGTTTGCGGGTGAGTAGTGTTGCTATATTTAAGAGTAGAATCAAATAATCCCCACAAAGTCCTCCAAAAATGGCTTAGAAATTTGGTGTCAAGATCCGAAGTAATAGATTTGGGAACACCATGAAGTCTCACCACTTCTCTGAAAAAGAGCTTGGCAATTGCAATAGCATCTGCTGTCTTTTTACAAGATAGAAAATGTGCCATCTTTGAGAAGCGGTTCACTACCACAAAAATGGAATCCATCCCCCTTTGTGTTCTTGGCAGCCCTAACACAAAGTCCATAGACAAATCTTCCCAAATAGCATTAGGAACCAGTAATGGCATGTACAAACCATCATTAGAAGAATGTCCCTTATAGGTTTGACAAGTTATACAT
>CAODLS011831539.1:0-10384 GCA_948243855.1 Flueggea neowawraea | reverse complement strand
AAGATAAAAATATGCGTATGAAATATTGAAACATTTTTAAAATTGACAAAAAGAATCCAAAACGTGGATGGATTCAATGACTTAAAAAATAAGGGTTGCATCTCCTAATAAATAGGGAAAGTCAAAATTCTAAATTCCAACAAAATTCTAAATTCAACAGTTGCAAAACACATTCAGAACCAAAAAGGGAAGCCAAGCCAAAAAAATTCGAAAAAGCATAATATTCGCATTCTTCCTGAAACTCAATTGAAACTCGACAGAAACTTTGTCATATCATTTAAATACATCATGATACTATAAAAATAATTAAGGGTTTCATGAACATTTTATTCAAGTGCCTTTATATCATTGTTCATATTGGATTGTAAACTATAATGCTTTTTTATAGATTGAAACTTCTTTGAAACTAGAATGAAACTACATTACATGTTAAGTTAAAAATATGCGTATGAAACATTAGAGTAAATTCTCACTGAAGCTCAATTGAAACTACACAGAAACTTTGCTTTGTCATTTAAATACATCATATTACCGTAAAAATAATTAAGGGTTTCATGGACATTTTATTCAAGTGTCTTTATATCATTGTTTATATTGGATTGTAAACTATAATACTTTTTTATATATTGAAATTTCTTTAAAACTAGATTGAAACTACATTAGGTGTGTTAGCAAGTGAGGAATTGTGACTATTCAATTTTTTCAGCAACAAAGCCTATACGTATCTAAAAGGAAATCAGATATTAATGCCCAATAAAATTGAAAGAGAGAGAAACTTAAATTAACCTAAAAAATAGGGAAAACTTATATTTACTACCTAAATAACTGATAATAATCGAATTTATCCATTAAGTGGGCAAAATTAAAATATTAAAACCTACAACTGTATTAACAAAAGTTGAGTGGGCACTTTTAACTAATGTTTCAAAAGGTGGCTATTTTGTGCAATTTCCTCCAAAACTGAAGGGAACAGAAATTGGATTCAAACTCTTCATTTGGTGTGGCCCATAAAGCTTTGTGAGTAATAAGCCCGGAGATGAAGCCCAAAGATGAAGCCTCTCATGTGTCTCAATCATGGTCATTCTTAATACCCCTTCCACAAGCCATACTGTACAAGTATGCCAAGCTTGAGCAAAAGCAATTGGAACGGTCCTTTAATAGGCCTTTGTGAAGGTGTCAGTAAGCTACGACTCTGACAGTACTAGAATCAGGTGAATGACGCTGGACAAGACCTTTATATGGCGGTCAATTTCAATGTGTTTTGTGCATTCATGGAAGATTGGATTCTCGACAATATAAATGGTAGATTTGTTGTCACAATAAAAGTAGGCAACATGTGGATGATCAATCCTAAAATCGCGCAACAAGTACATTGTTGACCAATTTGGTTGTGAAATCCACCTAAGTTTTGATGATTAACAAAACAATGAAGAAGTTTAAGCTTATGCATGTAACCCGTTAGTTACGCACATAATATCCGCCAACATGAAATTCCGCATGTAACTAATAGAACCTCTAAGCACTTAAAAGGACTCTACGCACATAACTATGTTATTATGCATGTAAAGGATGATTAAAATCTCCCTGAACATTTTTGAAGAAAAATTAAGCACACAAATGAGGCTTAAGCACTTAATTAAAGAAGCAGATAAATTATAAACTTCCCCTATGCATTTTCAAGAAAAAATTAAGCACGTAACTATGTGTTTACGTATGTAATGGAGGAGAAAAAAATAAGTGAAACTCTCTAGCCATTTTCAAAGAACAATTGCACACTCAACGCTTCACTACACATATAAGGAATAAAGGATGGTTTTATAAGAAGTTCGTTGTGCACGCAATCCTTAAGAAGGTTATGCATGTAAAAGCAGATAAGGACAAGGTTATAGAATGACAACTGGTCTGATACTTTAGTGAATATTCAAATTCCTCTAACGATGTGATGTGAGCAAAATATTCAAATTTGAATCAGAGATCATTACGCATTACACATGCAACATCAGTATTGCACACGCAATTGTTGAAAGACACAAGGTACTCTCTTATGCTTGGACTTTGATTAAGTATGTAATCTTCTAAAGTTTACAAGAATTGCATACGTAAATATTTATTACGCACGTAAGAAATAGTTAAAATGAGGCCGTGACTTCTTGGTGATACACACGAAACTTTCTAAAGCTTACAAGATTTATGCACACAACTGTGGATTATGTCAGTTCAGTACAGAACTTTCATATGACTCACAACCACTCTATTTTCAACGCTAATGGTCATAGATCCTTACGTAAGTATAAAAGGATGTCTCTAAAAAGAGAACTAAGAGAAAACATTGGGCAAGCTTTGGTTTAATTGATTTCACTCATATTCCCTCTATTTCTCTACTCTTGCTTTATACCTTTCATTGTTCATTTGATTTGCAGTCATTATGGGTTGGTGTGATTAGTTTTCAGAGATTGGGAAAGATCTTATAATAAGAATTTTCTTTCTTGAAGGGTAGCTAGGTTCTCCTTGTTTTGGTTTCTTGAAAAAACAAGAGAGTGTGCGAGGTTTCGTTATTTGTTTCCTTAGAAAAACAAGTGTAAAGGTTGTCTTGTTAACCTAGGAAACAAGAGGTTGTAAGAGGTTTCCCTCCACCCATGAAGTGAGGCATTTAGTGGATTCAAACTCTCAAGCAAGGCTTGAGGAGTGGACGTAGGTCAAAGAGGGTCAAACCACTATAAAAATCCAAGCTTTGATCTCTCTACCTTCATCTCTTTATTTTCGTTCTTATTTTAGTTGTGGTGTGGATTCAGTTGTATTGCTTTTGGTTTTCAAAAGTGTTAAAAGATTTTAAAGGTTTTAAAATTTACAAACAATCCAATTCACTTCCCCTTTTTGGATTGCCTCTTGGGACAACATACATAAGCCATCGCAACTCACAAGTGGTCGTTGCCAAAGCTCTGTATTTAGCCTCAGAAGAACCTCTAGAAACAGTAGGTTGTTTCTTCGGTTTCCAAGAGACCAAAGAGTCTCCAACAAAGGCATAGAAACCAATTATAGATCTCATTGTGTCTTAGCAGGTTCCCTAGTCTAAATCAGAAAAAGCACGAAGTTGAAGAGAAAAATTGCTTTGGAAGAGCATGCCCTAACCTGGTTAGCCCTTCAAATATCAGAGAATGTGGTGAATTACTTGCATGTGAGTAATTGTGGGTTTATCTAAGAATTTAGAAATTTGTTGCACGACGAAGCTTATGTCTAGTCTTGTATTGTTAAAGTAAATCAATTTTCCATTGAGGCATCAATATACAGTAATTTCATGATTGGGCTCACCTGTTGCTTGGATCTTAGTGTTAGAAGTCATAGGTGTTGATATGGGTTTGCAATTCAAAAAAAAAACAGTTTCGTTAAGGAGATCCAGAGTGTATTTCGGCTGAGATAGATTTATTCCTAATGAAAAAGCGAGCAAGTTTGAGGCCTAAAACATATTTATCCAGACCAAGATCTTTGATTTAAAAATGTCATCAAGGTATTCTTAGTTGATTGAATGAGCTCCATGATGTTGCTTGCCAGTAAGATATCATCTACATAAACCAATAAGATAATGAAATCACTGTTAAGATGCTTGATGAACATGGAATGTTCAAACTGTGATTGAGTGAACCCATTAGATGTCAAGGGAAAAGTGAGTTTGTAATGACATTGTCTGTTGGATTGTTTTAACCCATAAATGCACTTTTTTAGTTTGCAAACCATGTCCGAGTGAGGTAATGAAAGACCGGGTGGAGGCTTCATATAGAATTTCGTATAATTCACCATGCAAAAAAGCATTGTTAATGTCCAACTGGTGTAAATGCCAATTTTGAAAAGCCATGAGTGTCAACAAAATCCTAACTATGGTGAGTTTGACAACAGTGGAGAAAGTCTTAACATAGTCAAGCCCGAGTTGCTGTGTAAATCCTTTTGCAACCACCCGTCATTTGCAATGTTGCAAGCTTCCATCAGCGTTGAATTTATACGTGAATACCCACTTGTAATCAATTATTGTCTTGCCAACAGGTAAAAAAGTAAGTTCCCAAGTCTGATTATTCTTTAATGCATTCAATTCTGCATCTACAACATCCCTCCATTGCTTGTGTTTGATGGCCTGATTATAGGATGTAGGTGCTTTGTGAAATATGATTTCAGTAGAAAAGGCTTTGTGTTGGGATGATAGATAATTATAGGAAGGGATAGATGACAAGGCATGAGGATAGGTGTGTTTGATATTAGGGAAGTCATAATCATGTAGTTAAGAAGGAGGTTTTATTGGTCTGATGGAGTGGTATATTTGTGTTGATAGGTGCGAAGGTAAGGGTGTGTGAGAGGATGTGGATGTGGATGTGGATGTGGAAGGTAATGATGGAGGAGAGAAGCTTGGTGTGTGAGCGGGTGAATATTGAATAGGTGAGGTGTTTGGATGATCCAAAATGTCATAGGAAATAGTATCTGAGATTTTGGATAAATTTGGAGGTATTGGATTACTATCATTGTCATTTAGGAATGGAAAAAAGTCTTCATAAAACACCACATCTCAAGTTAATAATAATACTATTGTGAGTTCAAATCATACACCTTGTATCCTTTGGTTCCTACAAAAAAAAAACAACAAATACACATTTCCTTTCTCTAGTATCGAATTTCCTCTGTTGGCTTCTTTTGTAGATGCAAAACAAGGGCAATAGAATTCAAGGTAGTTAGAATAGGGTTAGATCCAAATAAAATTGAATATGGAGATTTACCAAATAAAATGGGAAAGGCAATACGGATAATTAGGTAAACAGCATATAGAACACAATTTGCCCAAAAACGAGTTGGTAGATTAACTGTCATTTTGAATGATCTTGCAACACTTAGAATGTGTTGATGTTTTCATTGAGCCCTTCCATTTGTTGTGGTGTTTCAACACAACTAGTTTCATGAAAAATCCCTTTTTCTTTGTAAAATTCAGCCATGACAAATTCTAATCCATTATCACTCTGGATGCACTTAACCTTCTTGTTAAATTATCTTTCCAAATAAGCATAAAACCTCTTGATGAGTTCTCTAGTTTCATATATATGTTTCACCATATACCCCCATTTCATTCTACTATGGTCATCCATTATTGTTAAAAAGAATGTAGTAACATTGCAAGAAGGGAAATGATGAGCTTGTGTTGGTGGAGTGAGATAATATAGACCATGGATAGTTGAGCCAATTTCGGTCAACATGCGAAATCACACTTAGTTTTGATGAATAAAAAAACATGTGCAAATTTTAAGCTAAGCACGTCATTGCCGTTACGCATGTTGTGACTACGTAACACGTAGATGATGAAGCAAAGTATGCAGATTATATGCTTACATCCATTGGGAGTGTTCAAGTCAAATTCTATGCACGTAGTCTAAGTCCTACAACCACATATTTGCAAGAGCTGATGGTAGCAAAATGCTTCTACGCATGTAGAGGAGAGCTTATAAGCACATAGAAAGAAGTTAATCAAACCATGGATTCTAGTATGCAAATCTACACACGTAAAAGTAGCTCATAGCACACGTAGGCAAGAATGCTCTCTACTCAGAAAATGTGAAATTTTTTTCAAGGCGTGTAAATTGGAAGCAACAAGCACGTAGACATCTAAATGTGTCAACTTTGAAGAAAAAATCTCTATGCACATAGATGGCCAAATGTGTGAACTTTGAAAACTGAAAGCTAGGCATGTTGCTAAGGAACTAAGCACGTAAACTTGTAGAGAATGACAGTTGTCAAGACGCTCCTCGAAATTTGAATTTGAATATTCCTCACATACTGACGTGGGAAATCAAAGGTGTCATCTTGAAAGTCGACTATGCACATTATGATCCATGCCTAAGCACACAGAAGAAGGGGCTTGCGCACGTAGAGACTATTCTAAGCATGTGAAGGTGTTCATCTAAGGGTTACTGAAAATTAAAGTTCAGAAAAGGCACGTAGAATAGGTATCAATGTACGATGGACTATGATGGAATCAAAGGCTACGCATATAGAAGGGATGATGTCAATAAATTTCAGAATTTTACCATTTACTCACACTAGTTACTTTGGAGGCTACAATGGCTACTATTCATAGAGTGCCTATGAATAGACGTCCCTAGACCTAAAAAAGGTATGAAAATTAGTGAAAGAGTGGCCAAAGTTTACTTCTTTGTCATTTGACTTTCTCTCTCTTCTTGTTCTTGAGTTTTGCATACCAAATGAGCTTTGTTTTACTATTTGATTAATTGGGTTGGCATGAGAAACTGTTCTATTGATTGTGAATCCACTTTTAATCAAGCTTTGCTAGTAATCTTGAAGGGTAGTACAAGTTTCCTTGCTTGGTCCTTGTAAAAGCAAGAGTGGCTTAGGTTTTCTTGTTTTGCCTTATTAAAAACAAAGTGTCAGGGTTACTTGTTAGCCTGCAAAACAAGAGGTGTGAAGGCTTCTCTCCATCCATGAAGTGAAGAGATTGTTTAGTGAATTCAAAACTCTCGAGCTAAGGCTTGCGAAGTGAACGTAGGTCAAGGAGGACCGAACCACTATAAGTTTCGGGCTTTGATCTCTCTTACCCTTCATCTCTTTACATTTTATTTAATTTAGTTGTGATTTGGATTGTCTATTTGTGTTTTGGTTTTGAGATATTGAAAAGGATTTTAAAATTCCATTTACAATCCAATTCAGCCCCCCTCTTGGATTGTCTCTTGGGCTAACAATTAGTATCAGAGCTAAGTAATCAAATTTAAGATCTAACAACCTTAGATGTGTCAAGATATGAAAGTTTATCAATTAACTAAGCTCATTTCTTTGATGACAGTGACTATGTCTATTGGAAGACACATATGTTGGTTTTTCTCAAATCGAAGAGTACAGATGTGTGGCAGTTTATGGAACACAGTCCTTATATACCTAAAAAAGTGGTGGATGGAGTCAAAACTTTCAAGCCAAAGGAATAGTTGGACAAGCATGATAAAAGAATAGAGTTTTGTAACAATAAGGCCATGCAAATTCTCTTTTATGCTTTAAGCAATACTTAATTCAGCAAATTTTAGCAATGTCAAACCACAAAAGATTTGGAGAACTTTGGAAATCACCTATGAAGGAACCTCACAAGTAAAGGAGAACAAAGTCTCACTTTTGGTCCAAAAATATGAACTCTTCAAGATGAAGAAAAAGTATTCAGAATTGGCAAGGAAGATTTTAAGATCTCTACCCAAGTCATGGTCACCAATCAAGAATGTCATTCAAGAGGCCAAAGATCTTTCCACACTTTCTTTGGAGGAGCAACTTGGTTCTTTGCTAACTCATGAGAAGAGTATGAAAGAAGAAGAGGGAGATGGGGCTATATATGAAAAGAAGAAAGGGGTGGCTCTCAAATCATCCAAAATGATGGAAAATTTGGATGAAGATGAAGAGAATGAAGATGAGAAAATTGATGTGTAAGCAAAAAGGTTTAATAAGTTCCTAAAGAGAAAGAAATTTGGGAAAAAGAGCAAAGAGCAATCACCTAAAGATGATGTGAAGAAAGACTACAAGAAGAACACCTCAATTATTTACTACAAATGCAACAAGCCGAGACATATCAGGCAAGAGTGCCCATTTCTCAAGAAATCCTCTAAATTCTCTAAGAAGAAAAGCAAAGCAATGATAGCCACTTAAAGTGATAATTATTCTAGTTTAGATGAGGATGAAGAAGTTGAAGAGATGGCCAACCTATGTCTCATGAGATTTGAGGATGATGAAGCTATTGAAAATGAGGTAACCTCTAACTACTCTTTTGATGAGTTGCATGATGCATTTGAGGATTTGCATAATGAGTTTTAAAAACTTGGGGCTAAATATGTGGCTTTGAAAAAAGTGGAAATGATCTTGGTGTCAAGGTCAATATTTTGAGTAAAGAACAGATTGCTTTGAAAAATGAAAACAACGTTTTGATGAATAAAACTTGGCTTTGAAAAAGGATGTTGATGAGTTTTCTCGTGTTGCCTTCAAACTCATAAAGGGCAAATAAAACCTTGATAAACTCCTTAGTTCTCAAAGACAATCTTTGTCTAAGCATAGGCTAGGCTACAATGTTTTTTTCTTCTAGCAAAACTCCCAAGAACGTATTTTTCAAACAAGGTGCTCTCTTAAATAATGCATGCAATTTTTTTGGTAGTTATGGATATATTGCTTATACATATCACTTGAGGTTATCTAAGAATGTTAGGGTGAAAAAGATTTGGGTTTTCAAGAGAACAATCCTACCAAACTTAGTAAGAACTAACCTACAAGGACCTAAAAAGATTTGGGTACCAAAATCGAAGGTTTGATGTGTGATTGTAGGTATGCATGATATCAAAGGCCAATAAGAATGTTTGGTATTTGGATAGCGGGTGCTCTCATCACATGATTGGTGACAAAGCTATGTTCACTCACATTGTTCCTAAAAATGGTTGCTATGTTACTTTTTGACAAAATGCAAAAGGTAAGATAGTTAGTGAAGGTAAAGTAGGCAAGGTTCCAAACCCAACTATTGATAATGTGTTGCTTGTTGATGGTTTGAAACACAATCTTTTAAGTATTGGCCAATTTTGTGATAGAAAGGGCAAGGTTGTGTTTGAGCCTCTTAGAAGTGTTGTTTATAATGGAGATGACAATGTTCTATTTGTCGATGCTAGATGTGATAATATATATTGTTTACTTTTTAAATTCTGATGTTTTTAATGAAAAGTACTTTGCGGTTGTGAATAATGATATTTGATTGTGGCATAGGAGATTAGGTCATGCTAGTATGCATACAATCTCTAAATTGAGCGAGCATGATTTAGTCAAAGGATTGCATAAGCTCAAATTTGAAAAAGACTTAATATGTGATGTATGTGACAAGGGTAAGCATTCTAGGTCTTCATTTAATAGCAAGAACATCATTTCTACATCTAAACCATTAGAATTGTTACATATAGATTTGTTTGGTCCCATGAGCACTTTGAGTCTAGGTGGTAAGGCATATTGTTTTATTATTGTAGATGATTTTTCTAGATTCATATGGGTGTTATTTCTTGTACATAAGAGTGAAGTATTTCATATATTTGCATCATATAGCAAAAAGGTTCAAAACTAAAAGGGTTATTCTATCACTTGCATTAGGAGTGATAAAGGAGGTGACTTCACAAGTGAGCAATTTGAGTCTTTTTGTGATAAGCATGGAATTGAGCACAACTTTTCAGTTCCAATGACCCATCAACAAAATGGTGTTGTTGAAAGAAAGAATAGGACTATACAAGAAATGGATAAGAACATGCTTAATGAGAACAACCGTCCTAAGTACTTTTGGGCCGAAGCGGTCAATACCGCTAAATAGGGCTTATATGCGATCCATGCTAAAAAAGACTCCATATGAGTTATGAAAAGGAAGAAAACCCAACATTTCACACTTCCATGTACTTGGTTGTAAGTGCTTTATTCACAACAATGGGAAAGATACTTTAGAAAAATTTGATGCAAAATCCGATGAGGGTATCTTCGTTGGATATTCATCATCTAGCAAAGCATTTATAGTTTTTAACAAAAGACTAAAAAGGTTGAAGAGTCTATACATGTCATATTTCTTGAAGCTAACAATATTTTGGTTAGTGTTGATGTTGATGATGGTAGCTTAGGTATTGGTGAAAAGATTGAGGAAATCATAATCAATGACTAAAAAGAAGGCTCATCCAATCCTATCCAAGATGAACCTAAGGATGTGCAAACAAAAGAACTTCCTAAAGAGTGAAGGTATTCTAGAGATCATCCAAATGAGCTCATCATTGGAGAAACATCCAAAGGGGTAACAACTCGATCCTTATTACATCATATTGCTAACTTTGCATTTATATCTCAAATTGTCCCCAAGAATATCAAGGAAGCATTGGATGATGAGTATTACGTGTCATCAATGCATGAAGAGCTAAATCAATTTGAGAGGAATGATATGTAGGAGTTGGTTCCTAGACTGGATGGATGTAATGTGGTAAGTACCAAGGGGGTACATAGAAACAAAGAGGATTAGGAAGGCAAAGTGGTGAAAAAAAAATTAAGAACTGTTGCTCAAGGGTATTGCCAAGAAGAAGGTATTGGTTTCGAGGAATCTTGTGCACCAGTAGCTAGGTTAGAAGCTATTGGGATCATGTATGCATATGTGTAATATCCCGTATATTTTTTTGATAAGTATTTTTGAATAATTATATTTGGAGAAATTATTTGGAATAATTATTAGTGGATAATTATTTTTGGAATAATTATTTTTGGATAATTATTTTTAAATAAATTTGGGTAAAAATTTGAATTTTTATTTTTGGTGATTGAAGAGTTAGTTTTATATTTTTGATGTTAATTGGGTGATTAATGAAGGTTA
>CAODLS011831495.1:0-11083 GCA_948243855.1 Flueggea neowawraea | reverse complement strand
TTTATTCTATCAATTAAAAACAAATTTTAGGGACGTGCATGCTACATCTAGAAAATGGAAGAACCTACCTACTAATTAGAGTATATCTCGAGGACTTGAAAATTATTTTTCCTTTTAAAAATAACAATATTAGAGTTTTATTCTTCCAGATATACCAATAAGACTAAAATCATATTTTTTTTTAAATTACATTTGCTAAAAATGGAAAATTACTTATAATTTTAAAAATTTTCAACTCTTATTGTATACTGTAATTTCTTCTACAAAATTTTGAGTAATTGAAGAAGGTTAAATTGAGAGGGTTTCCTTGCCTTCTATTTTACATTCAAAAGATGAAGTCCATTTATCCCTCAAGGGGTAGCCGAGTGGTGAGGATATGTTGTTCTCAGCGTGAGGTTGTGGGTTCGAATCCGTTCGAGCTCACTATCACAATGTTGAGTTGATCAGGCCTCTACTGCTTGCCCTCGATGAGGTGCTACGGTGACTGCACTAGTGCACGAGCCCAATTTCGTTGCCAGTATCAGCTATGACTCTCGAGAACATTCCGTAGCAGGAGGTTTATTCGTCTGTATAGTCACGCCCAACAGGGGTACGCTACCTACTGGTCGCCCCCGACTCCCCTTTTTTTGGCAAAAAAAAAAGATGAAGTTCATTTAATGTTGTTCTTAAACTATGTGACAAAAAAAAATTCTCCCGTGGGACGAAGTATAAAATTTTCTGCCCCAAGTACGTAAAAGTCCACTGATAGGATTAAGATGCCATTTGTCACTGCCTTTACATAGAATTCTAACATGAAGGAAACCATTTTCCTGAAATATTTAACCATCTAGGGTTTAAGGCCACTAATTAATATTGCCACTTGAATGAAGTAGATGTAAATGTGGACTGCAGGCCCGAGGGATTGAAGCACATGCATCGCTCTATCATACGTTGTGAGAAAAGTTGTTGAACAAACCAAACCTAACTTCATCAATTGCTTCCTCGAATTCGAACCATTTATATATCTCCTACGAACCATTAACTTGCTAATGTCTTAACCTACATATTTAGCAAGTCTACTGACAATAATCAGTAATCGAGTCATGTAAGACCCTTATAGACGACAAAAGTTTCTTTATTCAGTTTAAAAAAAAATCATAGTATTCAACTACATTCATCAGTGATTGATATTTCGTTTTTATTTGAACACCAAATTTTTCAATGTTCAAACTGATATAAAACCATTAAATTATAAGCTTATTGATGCATATCTAGTACTACTTTAACAACCACCTAGTGAACATCTAATCCTTAAGCAGTAATTGCGGCATACATTGAGCAAATAGTTGCACTTATTTTATGTACGTAGAATGCTACACAGGATGGGACAACTAGTTACAATAATAGTTATATAATTTATAGTATATGCCGCTAGAATCATGCTCTCTATAACTAGAAAGATCCAGAGATTAATTGACCAATAATGTTGTTATGCTTGCCTAATTTGTCGCCAAAAAGGGTACATGCTGCAGATATGGAGGCAACTTATTAGCCTTATTATAGTATAATTAAAGACTAGTTAGAGCTAGCTATATATGGGAATTGATGTAGTAGATCAATATTTTATATTTTCGCCTTCAAGATGTTTGCACACGTAGAAGATAATAACAACAAGAAGCAACAATAATAATAACAACAATTATTATTAAGCCAAAAAGAATAATTTTAATTAATTAGTAGACAATGAAGATATAGTACAGTCTTTTTTTTTCTTTCTAAACGGTGATAACACTCCAAAAATCGTCTAAAAATTTCCTTTAAATTTTTACCCTCTTTATTTCTCACATTTTAACACCATATGCCGATATGATATTTTTCTTTATCTTGACAAATCCACCAAATATTAATACTTTTCTTCACAATTGGAAAATTATGACTGTATAACCTATTTATTTAATTTCATATATTCCTATCAGAAAAACAGTATTCTCCCAATTTTTTCCCAAAAGAGAATCAATGTAATTGCTAAAATTTATATATAGATATTACTTCCAGTTAGTTACCTTGGAGAAAGCTGTTGTAAGTGTATAAATTTTCATTAGAACTTTAAACGAGTCATAGTGGTATTGCACACGTAAATCTCATAATATAATGCTAGAAAATACAAAATTCATTAATATTGATAGATTGGATACAATTGGACAAGATCAGGAAGAATCTCTTAAGATTCATCATGACTTCCTTCAATAATACATTTTACGAAGGATAATAGCAGAAACAAAAAGGTACAATATGATTAATAGAGATAATTAAAAACTACTTATTAGGTGGTTCTTGCACTGGTACAAATAAGCTATATATGACATTTTTTAACACTTGGACGAGCAGAACTGGAAGTTTTATTAATTTGCTGCTGATGCTGAGTTCATAATTATAAAATAAAGCTAATTGGAGCATCAGATTTTTCAGCCTGCAATAGATAAGAAAAATTCAATTAGCCATTGATATATTAATAATAAAACGACGAATATTAATTTATTCGAAGTACGTACGAATCCTCTTTGTAAGAAAATTCAAAAGAACTGAAAAAATTAAAGAAATATTTAACCAATATTCTATTACAGCGACATCTTTCACTTCATGCAAATTTTATGTTTTAAATAGGAATTTTTAATTTTTTTTTCCATATAATATCCGTTGAAATGAATTAATTTTTACTTTCATGCCCCTAATCCGAGTTTATCTCTAAAGTGCACAAATGTTTTTAACAATTGAGAATATAAGGGAGGTGTATAATATTAGTTTTGTGCTGCGTATATATATAGTATTAGTTTCGTGAATATTATAGGTTATTTTTGGCAAGTATTATAGGTTACATAGAGGTCAAATTCAATAATTTCTTTTTAAAGCCACGTGAAAAGTGTTTGTGGGGTCAAAAAAAAAAAAGAAATGTGCAAAATTTTCTTTTTTTCTTTCTCTTTAATCCTTTTCTTGTTACTTATAATATAAATATCTTTGCCTGGGATATGACATCTATATCTACACATATATCCTCTTTTGAAGGCTCAATCAGTTATGGAATTCAAGGGTGCAACATATAGTTCCTTGATTGAGAATAAAAAGTCCAAGTGGGTCTGGCCTTTCCAAATTTCCTAGCATAAGGGAATGGTTGAGAATCCACGAAAGTTAGAGGCTAAGAATTACTTCAATACAAACAAAAGTAGGTGTTAGAGTTAAAAATTGAAAGTTCAATTGATTTGTTATATTAATCAAACCATCAATCTTTTAGTGTTGGAGTAAGCTCTAAGTACCAATAAATTATAAGGTTACCAGTATGAAAAATTTGACATTTAATTATCGATGATTGACACGAGTTGGTACATAGATAAAAAGTCAATACACATACTTCGTATGAACCTTTTGCGTGGATTAAAAATTATTATTAAGAGATAAGCAAACCTTTTTTCATCATTAATTAAAGGTACCTTAGGCACTCCCTCCATTGGTCTTGTAAGGGAAAGGAACTTGGCCTGACTCAATATACTTAACATCTTCAACAAGAACTTCATAGTGCCTCTTACATTCCTCCGCAGTTTTGCCACCAACAGCCTTGGCTACATTGTACCAACGGTCTGGTGTTTCCCTGTCATAAACTGCTAAAGCCTTTTCAAAGGCCTTGTTTTGCTTTGCAGTCCATGACCCTGACATAGACATTGAGCTTGATGCGATAATTAATTATTTGATAATTAATAAACGAGAAGAAAGATTAATTAAGATACACACGAAGTTGAGGTTGTAATAAATGCAAAACCTAAGAATCTTAGAAAGAACAAAGAGTTCAAGGAAAGAAAAAAGAGCTCAAGTGAAGCTTGGTTGTGTGCATGGAAGTGGGAAGGAGTTGGGGTTTTTATAAGGAGAGGGTAGTAGGAAGGAAGGGGGTGTGGGGGTAGTGCCAGTTGGCTAAGAAATCTTGGCAAAAAGAAAAAATATAGATATATGAAATGGAATTTTAATGATTTGTCTCCTTAGGAACCACAAAATGAAGCAGGACAAAGAAGAGAACAAGAATGAAGATGTTAATTAATCACTTAGAATAATTAATTAATGTTAATTACACACACGTCATAATCAGATTGAATTTTGTGTTGTAACATGTGGATATAGTAGCGATACGGCATAAAAAACATTACTCAATTTACTAAAATGAGTACCATATGTAACCATTATTGGATTTGGAATACAGAATTAGTGTTTTTGAATAGCTGATAGCTCACGTGGAGCTTACCGAACTAATGATCATTTCCCTGAATTTTTTTTGATAGTTTCATTTTCCTGGAAATTAATTTTATCCAATCAGTTAAAAATTTCTTTGGTCACATATTCACTTTGTTGCGGTAAAATTAGAATAGTAATAGTTTCTTCTATACATGTAACTTTCTAAATTCTAATATCTAATTAATAACTTGAATTTGAATTAAATTAGTCTTTTTAATTTACAAAATTCTCTTTACCAAATTTTAGAGTAGAAGGTGTCAACTGACGTGGTCTAAAAAGAAAAACAAGACATTTGGTTGAACACAATTACCAGATGTATAATTTTTATTTTGAATTTTTTACGATAAAATAGAAACCTCAAGTTTCTCCATTTTAGTCTCTAAAAGAGAGGGAAGAAACTTCAAAGAAAACATTTTCTTAGAGGTCTATCCGAGATCTAGAAGATCTTACCCCTGGGACAAGTAGTTTTGGCCTAGTCTTTTTTCCTTATTCAAGAAAGTCCCCACTTGCTGATCTCTACTAATCTATTGATGGAGGGGTTGAAATATTATCATTGTTGTTACTTATGAGATTTGAGCCTAAAACTTAATTTATAAGTCGTTATTTTAAAATTTTCAAGTTAGTTTGAATGTATCAAAAGAAATTCAAACTATAAAATATAAATTCAATTGGAAAAATAATGAAAGTAATTAATTCTATTTTTATTTTTAAGTAATATATTTTTCAATAAACAAAATACGTATATCGCTCATTCGGCTAAAATAATATGTCAAGTTGATGAAATTCATCAAAAAATTTTATAAAATAAAAAAGAAAGTAATATAACTAACTTATACATAAAATTATAAGAATTTTTAAAGGAAAAAACTAATTAAGAAAACTATTACATGCATTAAATAATTATATATGGAAGAAAACTATATATATATATGACATCTTCGCCTACTTCTCTTACCGAGTCTATCTAACTCAGATTCAAGTTGAATAATATAACTCTTTTTATCGAATTTTAATCTGAAATTTTCTCTTTATATCCAAATTTTGAAACTTAGATTTTTAATAAAGAAAGGAGGGTCTCTGTGCCATTGAGAACTCTTAAAAAAAAGCCATCATTAAGGACTCGAATTACTTAATTCCAGCTTCAATTACTCAATTTTAGGGGGTAGTTACTTAACTGTAACTCTAAAAGTTACTTAATTTTGGATGTTGTTACTTAATTTGGTCACCAATTACTTAATTTTGATCAAATACTTAATTTTGATCGGTTACTTAATTTTGTGGTAAATTAAGTAATCATGATTATTATTTAATTGTTGTTGGAGTTACTTAATTTGTATCTCAGTTACTTAATTTGCTAAAAGAATTCTTATTGTAGTGCCACCTGACATTCAATAGTATCCAGTGGTATTTCTCTTTTCATGTTAATCTTGATTATAAATCTAGATACAAGTTTAATGGAAGGAAGAAAAAAGAAAAAAAATATATATATATATATATTCATGGAGTTAGTGTCAAATTCAAATGAAAATCTTGAAATATTCGGTTACGAGATACTAGTCATTTTCACACACACATATACAATATCATATTGAATAATATCATATTCAATATGATATTCTATCGTATTTCCATTCGTATACAAAACAAATATTATTATTACTTCCATGACCCTCGGACAGGAAATAGAACAAGAAAAGAAGAAGAGCATCCAAATAAGGAAATGTAAACTCCAAGACATAAATTTGAAATGAATAAACAGAAAGAAAAACTGAAGAATCTTAAAACTCTATTGTAAGCAACAAGGAAAGCAACAAGGCTGCATCAGTATTTGAGATTTTATGCAGATGACAAAATTCACTTAATCTAATAAAAAGAGTATTAGATTAAGTGAATTTTGTCACTACTTAAGTTTAAAATCGAGCATTAAATTCTTAAACATGATTTTTTTCTTCTAAAATAAGAGAGTGATTTCTTACATCTGTTTTAACGATTTTTAAATGCAAACTCATCTACGATAAATGGAGGTTTAAGTTTGCTCAATAGTATCAACTATTGGAGTATCATACTTGATTATAAATAAACGTTACTTAACTTAGTGTTTTAACGATTTATATTCTTCTTATTACTCTCTACTTTTCTCGAAAAATATTAAAATTTGTCTAAAGAGATTTTACGCTTTCAACTCAAACCTACAATAGGACTGACCTCACAATGTTAGTGGCAAGATTTTTGCAGCAAAAGAAGCCTTTTCCTTGGCTATACTGAGAATATGTGATCTTTATAAATTTGGTACGTTGTCCTGAGCAACATTCCAAGTATACTATCGAGTTGGGTCATTCCGTACAATGATTATGTTTATTGTTGTTTTCTCTGAGGAAAGGTCAACATATATTACCTAATTTTTTTTTGTCAGGGTCACGTAGTATTTTGGGCAGGGTGAATACCTTTAAGTCATGATTGTGCTAGACTAATCTGTATTTAATAGATAGTTTGCTTCTCAAATGGTGAAATCTCTACAATTTAAACTGCTGTGTACTTAGAATTTGAACTCGAAATCTTTGATTAAGTTGAAATAACACTTTGCCTGTTGATCTAAGTGATCGGTGGTATATATTTTCTTTACAAGTTAATTAGATTTTTTATTCACAAAAACAATATCAATCTCCACCACTGATAAACCAAGTATTTGATTGATCATGATCTACGACATGATTATATAATTAACAAAAATTATGGTCGAGTTGTCCAACATTTTAGCCCAAAAATTTTGGACATCAAGTCAAATAAGTTTAATATGAAAAGATAACCCATAAAAAATGTTTAATTCTTTCAAAAATATTATCACACATTATATATATATTCAAAAATATTCAACCGTTAAATCACTGTTATAAGATTTCTCAGTTTTTCCAATATATATACACATTGAGCTCTCGTAGAATTAGATTTTCATTATTTTACAACTAATTGGGAAATTTTTATCTATATTTGAGTGTGTGGTATCACTTATGTACAACACAAATAAATGAGTGAGTATATGAGTAACGACATACTCCTAGATTGAGTTAAAGTGGATTTAGTTATTTACATGTCATTTTCTAATTTGTGTGGTGTATGAGTGAGGTTATACACCAAATATAGATAAAAATTTTGTCAACTGATATAGTTTACTCTTACTAGAAATTGAATTTTTAATTTTGTAGTGCTTTAAAAACTCAACACTAAATTTACAAACTTATTATTAACGACCCAAAAATAAAAATAAAAACAACCTACTAAAGGGGTTCAGAAAAAACAGAAGTTAAAAGAGAAAGAAGTTAATTAATTAATTGTGAAAAGAGTGAGTGTTAAGGGTTTTTCCGATGTTCGCTGGTGATGCATTAACTCGAAAGGGGTCAAAAAGCAAACGAAAACCGGTTAATTAGTTCGATTTGTTCCGTTATACCTAAAAAACTTGGATTGTAGCACGGGAAATAAAGAAAATCACGTCTGAATAATACCTCGGTGATTATATAATTAAAATAATTCAAGTATAGAATACAATATAAATCGAGTTCAAAAACTTACACTCGAAATATGAAAGATTTAAGATTTGCCAAACAACTTGTAAACAATCAAACTAATCAAGGAGATTTTTTGTGCCAACTACTGCTAAGTCACCACTAGGCCTAAATTACAAATGAAAGGAAGGATAAATGCAGAACAAATAAAACAAAGACAGGTTTGATTGTCTAGAGTGTGATCCCCTGTGCTTTTTGGCCTTTTCGTTTTTATTCTAGGGTAGAAAAACTGTTGCGAAGAAAGTGTTCTTGATTTTTACCTCCCCATGTCTTGGCTCTTTTTTACCACGTCAGTCCCTTTAGTATGTCCGTCTCCAACTTCAAATTCACTAGCAATTGTTGGATATGAATAACTCCCCATGTTTTTACTTAAAGTCCGCCACGTAGATGTTACCCTTGTCGAGGTTCTTCCCATTTCTTTTTTGAAATCGGTTCTTCCCAAATTTAAACAATCACATTCCTTAATCTTGCCTTACTGAGGTCCTCTACAAACATGGTCAGTGTCCTCGAGTTAATTATTGAGCCCCTTGGCTTTTCAATGCCCTTCTAGAATTAACTATTATTAAATATACAAGTATGAATACAAATTATTCCACATTAAAAAATTATAATATATATGAAGAGTTTATAAATTGTGTAAATCTATAATTTATTATTTTAAAGTTTTAGATAAAGATGTGGTGTCAAGCTCATTTGTGTTCTTTCACTAGATCTACGTGCGAGGTGAATCTCTCCAAGACTCTCCAGGTCCAACAAGTGGTATCAGAGACGATGATTCGGCTGGGACATGCAAAGACGAGTATGATGTGATGGTGGTTTTGTATGAGTGCAATAATATGGTGAAGAGTTGTATTAATTGGTGTAACCCGAATTTACTGTGTGAGCACCAGAAAAAAATCTCGTAGACGGAATGGTGGAGTCATGCGGAAAGCTCTTAGTGATACTGTGTTCATGACCGGGCTTGAGCTTCAAGGCCCGAAGACGGTGAAGAGTTGTACTGACTAGTAAAGCCCTTGTGTAGTGTGAGAGGTGTGGTTAGCTCGCAAATGGGTGGAGTCATGAGAAATACTCTTGGGTTAAAAATTCCACATTAGTACTCGATGAGGCACAATAAAATTCCGCAATACTAATAGTGGCTTTTGTTGCAGGGGGAGCATGCCTAATCCCAATGTGAAAGAGATCCACACTTGATAGAGAGATTGTTAGCTATGCAAGTATGAATAGTAATTGTCCCACATTGGAGAATTGTACTATGTGTGAAGGATTTATAAGTGGCGTTGACTCATAACTCGTTGCCTTAAGGTTTTGGGTAAATATGTGGTGTTAGGCTCATTGTGTTCCTTCACTAGACTCACGTGCGAGACAGATCTCCCCAATGTACCTAGGTCCAACAACTACCAAGCCCTTGACCTCTTGGCAATTCAGCATACTCGGGTACTTGATCCCAGGGTAGTTCCATGTCCTCCTAGAGCTGCTTTTTCTTAAGACTTTTTTTGTAGACACACTCGATCGACACTTTTTGCTAGGACTGAGCATGGGTCGGTTCGGTTTTGACCTAAGAACCAGAACAGAAAAGAATTTCCTGTTCTTTCTTTTTTAAAGAACCAGAACTGAACCAGAGAACCAAAAGAACAGAACCGAAAGACCCAAAATTTGGGGACAAAACGGTTTGGTTCTTCGGGTCTTTTAGGACTGAGAAACCAGAAAGGTTCCGGTCCGGTTCTTGGGACTGGGTTTGATTTTGAAGAATTGGTCGTAGCTAAAGCTTTTCGCTTATTACTTGATTTGCTACTAGATTGATCCATCTAAGAGCATACAAAAAATAATAAGAACAAAATATACTTCTTGTTCACAATAAAAATTCAATATAACTGTAACAAACAATCATCACCACCAAATAGCTCACCTGCTAAAAGAAAGTCCCTAACCAGAAGCTTGTTTTAAGCAGAGCAATACAAGCACAACAAAATCAGTGACTGCATATTGCACAACAGAACACACAACAAAAATATATCAAAATCAGTGACTGCACAACACATCAACAATGCACGAATTATTTTTATTGTTACCTGCTCCCCGAAAGTTCATCAAAAATTCAAAACCGACTCTAATATCTCTGAAGCAAGCAACACAATCAAGGTTTGCAAAACAATTGACAGCGAACAAAAAAAAATAGACATTGAAAAGTTGTAACAACCCTATGAATCACAAAACATTGATTGGAAAAAAATAAAATAGATGGGTGAGAGTCAAAATTTACTAACTAAATTATCGAGACCGTCGGAGTTAGGAAGAGCGTCAGAGTAGGGAAGAGCATCGGATTGAGTGGAGAGCGTTGGAGTGAGGAAGAGCGTCGGCGTGAATGGAAAGCGTCGGAGTGAGGAAGAGCGTCGGAGAGCAAGGGAGAGCCGACAGTGACTATGAGAGTGAGAGAGGAGAGCGTCAGAGTGAGGGAGAGTGTCGGAGAGCGAATGAGACGGAGAGCGAAGGAGAGGGAGAGCGAAGGAGAGCCGACAATGACTGTGAGAGTGAGAGAGGAGAGCGTCGGACTGAGGGAGAGCGTCGGAGCACGATTAAGGATGGGTGAGTGCGGTAGGCGACTGGCGATAGAGAGACTCTGAGAGTGAAAGAGACTACAGAGAGAAAATTAGGGTTTGGGAATTGGGAAATGAAGTAATGGCCGAGTTTTGATTTTTCCATTGCAAGAATTGCATACGGCATGTGGTTTAGCCGTGAACAAATGGAAAAAAATTATTTATGTTTTGTATACATTCAAATTCAATCAAAATTTGTTTTTATTTCATATAAAAAAATATATATTATTAATGGAAGGGTAAAAATTAATAATTAATGGGCATCTAATGTGTGAGATGTTTATTTATTGAAAGAATAATTGTCTAAAAAGAATGCAACATTTAGGAGGTTGAATAATGATTAATAGATATTTAATTTCTATACTCACAAAAAAAAACATATAATTTGCAAATGAAAATTTTATTTTAAATCAAGAGTAAATACAGAAAATGCATATCAAAAGTTAACAAAGGAAAACACAAACTATTAAATTTATATGAACATCTATGATTATATAGACACCTATTGAACACCTAGGATTATGTGAACACCTATGTATACTTTCGTATGCCTATTAACACTTATAATTATATAGACACATATTAAACACCAATGATTATATAGACATCTATTGAACAACTATGTATACTTTTGTACACCTATTGAACACCTATGATTATATAGAGACCTATTGA
>CAODLS011831469.1:0-15086 GCA_948243855.1 Flueggea neowawraea | reverse complement strand
AATATAACATTCATCAAATGAGCAATGAATATAAATTCATAGCTTTCCATTTTATCAACCAAATCCATAACAGTGCCATGTTTTTTGTCAACACCATCATCATATATATCTCCAAGAACTTCTAAAATTGGAGACCACATAGCAAGCAGACAATGGTTTTATGGTGTGAACCCCAACGTGTGTCTCCCGGTCGAGCTAAGCTTGTTTCTTGATGCATTCCCTTTTCAATTGAAATTTCATTTGTTTGTAAACTTTGCACTACTTGTTCATGTTGCTTTTGTCGAAGAAAATCTTTTCTTTTGCAAGAAGCACCGACCATATTGACAATCATGGAAACATAATCAAAGAATTGACTTACACATTGGATGTCCTCTGCAACAGACATAATAACAAGTTGGAGTTGGTGAGCAAAACAATGAACATACCAAGCACACGGGTGCTCATTCAAAATGAGCGTTTTTAGTCCATTAAGCTCTCCTCGCATATTTGAAGCTCCATCATATCCTTGTCCTCTAAGTTTGGAAATTAATAATCCATGTTTCGCCAAAAAATCATTAATGACATTTTTCAAGGAGTGTGGATAAGTGTCGCTAACATGTACAACTTTTATAAATCGTTCAACCACTTCTCCAATGTTATTTACACATCTCAAAACAAAGGCTATTTGCTCCTTCACTGAACTATCCCGGGCTCCATCAACTATATGGCAAAAACATGGTCTCCAACATCTTTAATAATGGCTGCTATAGTTTCTGCTACACAAACACTCATAATATCTTTTTGAATGTCGGGGGAAGTGAGTTGATTATTTTTTTGAGAATTTTTTAAAACTACCTTTGCAACTTCTGGACATTGCTCACTATACCATTCGAGAGTATCTAAGAAATTACCTCTATATAGTGATTTCTCTGACTCATCATTTCCACAGAAGGCCAAACCATTTCTTAGAAGCAATCTTACCATATTTAGAGAAGATGTTAACCGAGTGCGATAAAAAGAATCCAATTTACTCCTTACACTAGACAAACTATGCACAACACTTTGCCTTTGATCTTTGAAAGCAAAATATAGTGTTTGAGCATCAATGTGTCCATTTCCTTGAACTCCGACATGTTCTTTGAATTTCTCTATAGCCTTCTTCCAATTCCGAAATCCTTTTTTTTTTAATAAACACCTCATCTCCAATTTTTTTGCCTTTATCCCCTCTAAAAAGATAACACCAAAAGCAAAATGCATCATCTTTGGAAACACTATATTCCAATCATTGCCAATTCTTGAACCAATTATCTAGGAAAGACCCCGATTTATTCCCAAATTGGCTTCGCATAAATCATATGAAAATGGTTGACAATGACCTTTGAGCCCATATCTTCTTTTAACTTCATCTCTAATCAGAGGGTCAAAGTCATTGATAGGTTTATGCAATACCGGATCACTAATGATATCCTTATCTTTCAACTCCATAGTCTCCATTCGAGCTATTTTTTCAATTAATTCGCTAACATTTTGGTCATTATTTTGAGACTCAATAGGATTATTTGAAAACCCACCACTTGGGATTGATGGCCTCTTACTTCGTACAATATATTTGTTCATGTATGTTCCTAGAGTCATAACAAACAACAAGGTACTAAGTTCTGAAATTGAAAAACAATGCACACATAAAAATGAATCATGTGGAACACTAAGTTTTGAAATTGAAAAGCTCGCCAATGGAAAAACAATTGTCTAGGACAAAGAAATATAAGCTTTTTTTAAGCTTATCAAGAACAAAGAAACAACCTATTTAATTTCAGTTAGTTTTAAGATAGGTAAAACAAGTAATTAGACAAGAGATTGCACCGAACAAAATTTTCTACTCTCTATCAGCATTTAACAAACAATGACCTAAATTTCAAGAGATTGTTCGGTGTTCAGTTAACAAACAACAAGCAAAATTTCAACATCATCAATTCAATTTTAAACCCAAAAAATCACTTCTACTTAAACTCTTAATCAAGAGATTGTTTATGTGTTCAACTTTAACTTACTTTCTCCGGCGAACGGACGGACGCGGCCTGGTGTGGTGGCGGCATGATGGGCGGTCGGTCCCTATCTCCTTACTCCTTCGTCTCTATCGATTGTCGAGGTTTGCTTTGCAATTTTGCCTATGTCTATGTGTTCAAATTAAACTTGCCTTGCCTCTGTTACAGTTTATTTCTTTCAACAATGGGCTGCTTCTATTTTTATTTTTATTTTTTAACTGTAGGGACTAAAACGACATCGTTTTAGTCCCTACAGTTTAAAAAAAATTGGAGAATCACTATTCACTCGTCTTCAACCTCCAGCCTCTGAATCACGCCTAACTAACCAGCGGCCTGAGGGGGGCACTCCTAGCGCCGACGAGACCCCATACTACATATACGGGGTCTAGTCGGCGCCAGACCGTCACTAATTCATAAGTTAATTTTTCTTGCACTTGAATAAAATGAAATTTGATCTGAATGTGCTATGTCTTATTATGTTGGACTAGATTTCTTTACATTGCCGATAGCTGATTCGTTATTACCTATATACTTCGCTTTAGCAGTCGACTGAGCTATTGTCTCTTACTTTTGTGAGAGTCATAAAAATGCGCTACTACAATATAAAAACAAATGAAGTACTTTTCATGTCATTTAATGATCTAGCCCAATCACTATCGGAGTAGTCAACCAACTCTGATTTCCTAGTAGGTCGGTATCATATTCCAAAATATATAGTATCTTTGGGATATCTTAATACTCTATTGGTTGATGTCAGATGGAATTAAGTTGGACCATGCATAAATCTTGATAATAGAATGGTGTCATACCTAATTTCAGGTCTTATGGTAGTTAAGTAGAGTAGCTTCCAATCATACTCCTTTGTAATTTCTCATCCACTTTGTTAGAACCATCCCCTGTGGTCATATTTTCATTTTGTATTAAAGAAGTAGTTACTTCTTTGCATTTTTCATTTCTCCAGTACACCTCTCGCATAATTTTTTTCTAGCAAACAAATATGCATTAGTACTTGTTTGATCAATTTCCATGCCAAGAAAATATTTCATCTGTTCAAGATTTATAGTCTTGAACTGGTTCTTCATTTCCTCCTTGAATGCTTCAATTGTTTCAAGATTATTACAGTGACAATGAGATCACCAACATAAAGTGACAAAAGTATGATAGTTGGCTCCTCATTCCTAGTGTAGAGTGTCGACTCATTTGGACTTCTTTTAAAACGTATCTTGTCAAAGTAAGTCACGGTTTTGAGGCAGAAAAGTGTCACGGCTGTGACACTAATTTGTCATGGCTGTGACACCCTGAAGGTCAAAGAAAAAGTCAATTATGAAAAGAGAAAGCTTGTGGGAACCAAGACACATGCAATGAACATTTTGGTAAAATTTTATGTAGGGTTTTGATACATGTATGAGGCTATAAATACTCCTCTTATTTGCCCATTTATGATCATTCTCTACACACTCTACATCATCAAAAAACATTCTCTTTAGGATTTAAATTAGAGTTTGAAGATTAAAGGAAGAGCTTGAAGTTCTTGGGCATTCTCTTTGAAAGTGACATTGAAGAGGGGTTCTTGGCTTCCATCTTTCCTCTATTTCTTCATCCTTTAGATTATTTTCAATGTTTTATTTTTATTTCTTTTGTTGCTTTTTATTTATGTCAATCATGGTAGCTTAAATTTGTTGTTAGGACCTAGAGATGTAGACTATTGATGACTATTTGGTATGATAATGAATGTGCATTGTGTTTTATATTCAATATTTGAAGTCTTGTTTAATAGGACTTGTGATTTAGTTCTATATTTGATGCTTGCCCTTGGATTTGATTAAATGACTTGTTTTGATTAATTATCATTGAGGTTGATCACCTTGATGATAGATTTGATAAACCTAGTTGATGGATCGAGAGATGAAGGTTAGGTGAGGTCTACAAGCATTAAACTTACATGATATAGAATAGACATATTCTATGCATATAAGGTGTTCGATGAAATCTCCCAATTAGCATAGTTTGGTTAGATGAGGCCTAGATGATCCCTTTAGAAAATGTAGGCATTGTTTAAATGACCTTGAGATGGGCTTTAAGTAATTTTTATGGAGAGAAAACTCAATTCCAAAAACCCATCATTAGTCTAGCAAATATGAATCTTTAGTTAAAATCTCGAAAGTCCAAACGCTTTATTATTAATTAGTTGTCTTCTCTATTTATTAATTGCTTTCTTTTATTAATTTTTTGTTTTGAAATAAAAAACCCAAAAAACAAATCATTTTATTTATTGCTTTTATACTATGAATTGATCACCATTAATACTCATTCATTTGGGTTCGATATCTCTTGTAATACTCTTTGGTAAAACTACATCGATTCTTGTGTACTTGCAAGAACCCGATCAAAATGTCTTCCTATAGTCGACTCCAAATTGCTGTAAATATGCTTTTACTACTAGCCTAGATTTGTATTTTGTATCGAGTTGTCTTGATTCAACTTGGTCTTAAAAATCGACTTCACTCCTATAATATGCTTGTGATTTGGCTTGCCAACCAACTACCATATCCTATTCTTTCCAGTCACCATTATCTTTTCCTTCATTTCATGTCTTACACCTTGACTACTTTTCGAAGTTCTTTGGTTCAAGAGTGGCAAAATTACAATATTTGCACTTTTCCAAATTTGGCATTTGAGGAGGATTTTCATACAAATATATTAGTTTCTTCGTGATTTTTGGAGGACCATATAATGATATTTTGTAATAGTTGTACTGTGTTGAAGATGAACTTGGAGAGATGTGTGAAGAAACAAGACTAGGTCTATTTGTTATTGGACCTTCATTTGTCTCCTCTTGCTCATTGTTAACCAAACAGTCATACCCCCCAGGTTCAACCATTACATATTTTGTCTGATACTGGTTGTTGGATAATTAGTATATAGTACTGATCATTAATTTAATTTTGCGATGGAATTTTAGTTCATTGTTATGAACGTAAAAATAAAAGACTTTAGGAAGCAAGAGGAGATGGAAAGAAGAGAATTATATTTTTTTTTCTCTTGTTCACTGTGTCAAATTACAAGCTTTTATATAGAGCATTACAAGCAATTTATGACCTTAACTACATGGTTCAGTGACATTCCTTCTCAACAGCTTTCAATTGTGACCATTTTCTACTTTTAACCATGGTTGTGTACAAACATGTTTTAATAATTACTATCAATACTTTATTATCATTAGTGTTAGTTTTATTCCTTTAGACAGTTAATCTATTATTAGGAAGAGAGTCACATTTCATCAGATACAAAACTCCCCTTTAAAAAACTTATTCTGTATTGAAAAAGTTATGGAATCTTTGGAAAATTGATGATTTGGCACCAACCCTGGCTTGTCTAAATCTCTCAAGGAATTCTTTGATGGTTTCCCCAAGCCTTTACTTCAATATGTTACGTTTTCCATTGTTTTGTTCGTATCCCCATTGAAAATTGCACTTTGACTGTATTTTGTATATCCCACCAAGTGAAGATGGGGCTCGAAATCAAATAATTGTACTAATTGAAAGCTGTCACAATGAAAGAACTATTAATATCCTTAGCTTCAAGAAATTATCCCTTGAGACTTCTCTACACTAATACACTAATAAGTAAACCTCGTCATACGTTCTAGAGTACAAAACTTTCCATCTCCAAAAAACAAGGTAAATTCCAGAACCTCGTGTCTTTGTGGAAAAGAGTAACCCATTAATACAGTTCATATCAGGTTTCTAGTACACTAGACGCTTATTTATTGCAAATACAAGTCATACAACTCAATCATATTTGCTAGTATACCTTGATTGATTCCCCTAAGAGGTTGAGCTCTAAGTACTTTATAGTCTTATGAACTAGGCCAATGGCAAATCTAGAAAAATCCGGACGTGTGGTCGGACTAAGATTGGCTACAATTCAAAACCAAGCTACATAAGAACCCAAAGACAACTCCCAGCAAGGCAGCACCAATAAAATTAAAACCAAACATCAGTTTCAATTTTGAAGGTTCTGATAGTAGCAAACACGCTTTTTTAGAGAGATTTATCTTAACACAAGACCAAAAAGTCAAAAACTTAATCAGAAACCACATAAATTTCCTTTCCATTTAACCAAATTTCACTGGAATAACTCCTTTTACATCACCAAAGACGCCCAACCAAACTTAAAACTCACAAGCACAAACACAAATACGATAAAATACAAAAAAAAAATAAAATCATTCAATACACACCCATTAACAGAAACAGAAATCAATCTCAAATTGAACCCAAAAAATTCAATAAAACCAAAAAAAGAAGAAGCAAAACCCAATTCAGCTTCTGCTAATTCTAAGACAACAAAGGTAGACCTACCATTAAAGTGAAGTGCTTGAAACACTTCGAAACTCCGTCATGAATCAACACAACAGTTACGTTTTCTATTGTTGGCTTTAATTAGGCCCTAAAGTCTCTGTCTTTGCGTCTGAAATGAGCGAAAAACGCAATCTTTGACGTAATGAAAGAAGGAAGCTTTCAGTTTTTTTTTTCAAACAACAATAAAACAAAAACAGTTTCTTGGGTTTGTCTCGTGCAGGGGGGGGTGGGGGGGGTACTTCCCAGCTCCGGTGGGGGCAGAGGAACGGGGTATATGGGTACACCCCGCTGGTCGGCTGCTGGATCTGCCACTGAACAATGTGGTGGAGGATGACTAAGTGCCCAAACGTAGGATGGAAAACGACCAAACTCATAATGACAAATGTTTGATGGGGGGAATAATTATTGGATTGTATGGTGATTATCTAATCTGAAATCTTTTTTCAAGCCCAAGCATAGTAGTGCAATTCATTAGTTATGGTTTTGAAACCTTAAATGCCTGATTATTCCTAAGACGAAATTATACTGTTCACCCACATTAGTATGCAATATCTCTTTCGTATGGTCATGTTATGTTTATTACAAATTCACTTTTATATAACTGCTGATTCACGATGTGACTTTTTTTATTTATGGTTCTGCTTTTTTGACAAGACGCCTGTTTCCGTTATTTTTCTCCACTTTTTAGTCTAAACGGCACCGTTTTGTTGTTAGTTTGTCTTCGTTATGTTTACTTTACTTTTTTTTTATCTAAATGACATCGTTTTGTTGTTGATTTGTTGTTGGTTTATTGTTGATTTTTTTGTTGTAGTAAGGTGCAGAATAACTTTGATCATCTTCACGCTGTGGATATTTGCAATCTATATATGAGATTGTACATGAAAGTATCATGAAATCTGCAGAAAATATATTGAAGTCTTCGTTTGTGAGTTCAAAAAGATTTTGTTTGATTTTAGGTCTGTTTTTGAAGCATTAGCAGAACAATGGAGAGAAAATCAATGATTATATCAGCCACGTAAGTCGTCTAGTTTTTCAAAACAACCGTCACATCATCATTTTTCTTCGTATCTACATCGACTTCAAGCATGGAAGCTTACAGGGACAATTGTGGAAAGTGCAACAACTTCAAGCATGAAAGATCCAGTCAAGTTGCTAACAGATTTGAATTATCAACAAAAGAAAACTGATAATTTCGGTGAGAATGATTGATGATAGATAATTAAATGAAAGAGAGAGAGAGAGAGACTTACTCTTCTTTCAGGTGTTTGTTTGGATCGAAAGAAGAGGAGACATAATTCATCGTTGAAGAAAAGAAGAGATTTGTTTGTTTGGATTGAAAGAGGAGGAGACAAAATCTATTGTTGTAGAAAAGAAGAGATTTCTGAATTTTGGGACCGTGCACTTATATTTTATAAAGTCGGTGTCGCACGCTTCATTTTCTGTAATTTTTGTTTAAAATTTTGAATGTTGGCCACGTGTAGAGATAATTGATATTTTTTGGGCACGTGTAACTGTATTTACCGAGTTCCAATTAGAGAGATTAATTGGATTTTAATGAGAAGATAGTGGGTTTCAAATATAAGCCTATTAAAATTTTGAGAGTTTTAATGAGATGTGAATATCGTATATCATTGACATTAATGCAATTAGTTTATTGATGGCTCTTTTGACAACATAACATGTATCATATAGTATATAACATTTTCTAATAATTGGTAAAATAAATAGTAAAAAGTTAGAGACATAACATGTTTTTTAATAAAATTAATTATACACAACGTGCTATATGTTCCTCCAAATATGCTCTATGTTATCCATGCCAAACGAATCCTGACTTTTCTTGATTGTCTTTCTTAATTGCCCTTTTGTTTAGTTGGAAAGGTTGATGCCATGTCATATACTAAACTAATGGTATTATCTGACGTGTTCTATTTAACGGTTGGAGTTTTGTTTTTGGGTTTAAGTACTATGATTGTGGAAGTTAAGGGGCTCAATAGGAAGAAATCAAAGTTCAGGGTCTTAATGGGAAAATTGAAAAAATTTTAGGCGATTCAATATGGGTCTAGCCAATATATTTTCAATTTAGGGTGACAGTTTGAAATATATATAATTTTAGTTAAGAAAAATATACTATGCAAGAGCTATATATATTTTTAATTTCCAAAAAATTAACTTATAAATCAGATAAGTTGCTTCCTTTATTTGTTTATCAGAACTGAGCAATTATTCACTTAAAAAAAAAACTGAGCAATTATATTTCTTAGTTGTACATAGTGTGTGTATGAAATATGTGAGAATGTTGTAAGAAATCTCCAGTTGATTGATTGGTTTTGAGGCTCATCCACAGAATCAAAAAACAAGATAAGATGATAAGCCTACGTGGCATAAACCCAATGTTCAAACCCCTCACAAAATCCTTTGCACAAACAATATCCCATCTCTTCCTCTAACCTTTCAACAATGGCATCATCACCAACACTCCTAACCACCAAACCCAAACTCCTCTCGCCCATCAAACCCAAACCCACCACCATTCCACCACCTCTACAACCACCGCACCAACAACAGCCCCTCCGCCGCCACTTCTTGTCCATTGCCACCACCGCCACCATCCTCTCCCCATGGCTTATCAACCCTGTTGTTGGTGAAGCATTTGCAGCAGAAGATGAAGAGTATGTCAAGGAGACTAAAGAAGTGATCGACAAAATCAGAAGCACTATAAGCTTGGACAAGAATGATCCAAATGTGGCAAATGCGGTGGCAGAGTTAAGAGACACATCAAATTCATGGGTGGCAAAGTATAGAAGAGAGAAAGCTTTGTTGGGTCGAGCTTCATTTAGGGATATGTATTCTGCATTGAATGCTGTGTCTGGACATTACATTAGCTTTGGACCAACTGCTCCTATTCCTGCAAAAAGAAAGGCTAGAATTCTTGAAGAAATGGACACTGCTGAGAAGGCATTATTGAGGGGCAGATAGATTATTTTTTTCTTTTTCATTTTGGGATTTGGATATTACTTTTGTTGGGTATGAGTAATTTACATTATGAGGTTCACTTTTGTGAGTGTAATTTGCGTACATATTGCAGAAAAATAGTCACATTAATCTTTGAATGGTTATTTTTTGACTTGCACCATTCTTAATGAAAAGTAAAACGCACTTAACAAACATGTCTAATGTATTTAATTTTTTATGAAACTGAAATTTGTGAAATATTTTTGTTTGTTAATTCACATAAACAATTGTATTCTGCAGTTGTTGCTTCTCATTTTATAAGTCACAGAATGTTGAACTTCGTGCATGCCCATGTTTCTTAAACTCAAGGTAAATTTTTAAAATGAAGAAATTTGGTATCACCTAACATATATATGAGATATGTTCAAAGAAATACTTTTTCTGATAAATTATTTTATTAGTTCTCATCCAGAATCAAACTCAGTGACCTCTTAGCACTGGACACGATTCCATTCCGGTAGCAATCAACTATGAAGTCCTTGGTTGTTGGAGGAAATATGAGGGTGTAGGTTGATATTTGAGGAGAAAAATGTCCAGAACAGAATATCGTCGTCATTAAACTTGTCAATGAATCTCATTACTTCAAAATAATAGAAAACAAACTTCCATAGATTAAGTCCATAACGTTCCACCGACAAAACCTTAAGTTTTGCATGTTGCGGTTCCATCTGGAAAGTGAAAAATGGCGTCAACAAGTGAAAATCTTTGTCAAACTAGGGCGTACAATAATCTGTGAAGAGAATAAGACTGGACATATTAAGTTAATTTCATTCTTTCCAGCAATATGAGGTGAACTGAGTACAATATTTTCAAATACATTAACAGGATTATTGAGACACTTAAAATTGAAACAAAAATCGACACAAAGAAGTGTTTGTTTTAGTTACTTTTTTTAGTATATTATAGTATATTTCCGAAAAAAGTGCCGCTCCTTTTTTACTGTGCAATATACTAAATCTACCAAAATCTACTTAATATAAAAGTGATATGAAATGATTATATTGAATCGAGTTAAAATGTAGGCAAAATAATGAAACTTGTTGTGGTTTGTTCTTGCTTACTTGGCTGAATCCAACAGTGCTCAAAGCTACATGGAATTTAGACATAAATTAATGTTAGATTGAACTCTAAAACATGTTCCAACTATAATCCAAAGTTGAACTGCAACCACTCGGCAGTAGCTTCGAAAGATATATTCCAATATGTGGCGACGCACGCTTGTATATTCACTGTCGCCAACCAACACATCCTTAATTGTTTTGGTGAAGCAATTTTTCAAGTTGTGGATTAATGTATGTTTTATAGACTCGCAACATTTCTCATCATAGAACAAAGTTTGCATGTACTCAATTTTTATAGGCAATGAAGTGCCCTTAAGTTCTATAATGATGAAACAACACTTCCTCAACCATCCTACTTGTATGAGTGGATATGAATAAAGATATAGAACAACCTTCACATGTACAGATACATTGGGTATTTATTTTTTAAAATATTTTATTAATATACTATGTATTGAACAATATTTAGTATATTAAAATATTTATTACACAACCACACGTGGTAGCCGAATTGATAAACGAGTGCTTTCTCTAGTTTAAATCAATAGATCAATTTTTCATTATAACAACCCAATTGATAAATCCGCAATTTGCTTCCATCAATTTGCTGATGCTTCTTATTTGTTTGATTCTAGAGCTAGCTAACAAAAGCAATGATGAAAAGCACCACTCCACGCATTATTGTTCATTGAACATGAAAACCACCAACTGTGTTTTGCCTACTTTTTTCCACTATTTGCAAAAGCATTGTTGTGTTCATTTCATGTGAGTTTCCTAGAAAGTTGGTGATCCTCTTTTAAATAGACAAAAGCACACACTGCTCCTAAACCTAACCATGGCAAAGATTCGTTTTCAAAAGCGTATTTAGCAAACCTCACAGCCAACAGCAAATTACTACACTTCTGAGTTCCAGCTCAGTTTCTATCCCCAACTGAATAAACTTATCAGAATAGAGCCAAACAAATTGTCTTCACTTGTATACTTTACTATTGTTTTCTCCGAATATGCCTTTGATTATTGCCCTTCTATCGCCTTTTTTTGGCGAACAAATTTTTCATTAGCGAATCTCAAATGATTGGGACATTCTTTTAAGCAATGATCATTAGACCAAAAAACACAATTATGTAAAGTTAGTAAACTTATACAGATCATTAGACATCAAATTTGTACACGTACAACTGTCAATGTCAAAATCAAAATCCTAGAACGTACTGTCTGAATGTGATTTTTATAAGCCCTCTTGACTATAGAATCACCAGCAACAGCCAATAATACAATCACTTTCGGTTGCTACATAGGACGGAAGAATCTGATTAATATACTGATGAGATTTGTGTGGGATGCTCTGTTCTTTCCTTCTCTACTTTTTATTTGGAGGACATGCCATTTTGCATCTGTAAAAATGTGAGGTTTCACGAGAAAAAGTTATAGCCCTGCAGGCTGCAAGGAACAATAAGATACACTTTCTGTGGTTTCCATAAACAAGTAAAATCATACAGGTCGCTGGACCCATTCAGTATGGTACCAACTAAACAAGCAAATGGGTGTGTTATTTGTAACAAATTGAGAAAGTAAATTGCATAGTAAAAAATTAAAGACACTAACACTTTTTTTTTTACGAGCACTATATATATATGACATCAACTCAGCTGACACAATGCCAATGCGGCACTACACATTACTACATAGGAGTATAATATATTTGAATAGTGAATATGCACTTTCTAACACATACATTTGGAAATATCTCCCCCCTAAGGCGCTAACACTAAAATTTAACAGTTGGGGAAAAATGACACTGAAGGCTGAAACATGTTGACAAGAAAGGGCCACAAAAACAAGGGAAATAATTGTGAAGGGTCAAAATCTGAACCAGAAAATTGAGAAACAAGATTTATGAACTGCCACAATGAATTTAGGTCCCACTTAGGATGCAGGTAAGGTATAGCTAACAGCGGTGGAGAATGGGCATATTTACTAATGTGGGTCAAACCGAACCTCGCGGGCCATAATTCACCAATATTTATTCTCCAGTGTGTAAAATATCTTCGGTACAACTGACAAATATAATGAATAGCTTAACAACACAAGAACTGACCTAAATATTGAACTTGTCGCTATAAGAGACAGGGCCTACTTTGTAGTAAAACTCAGAAACAAAAAAGGTGAGGCTTTGAGTAATTGGCCAATAGTAATTACCGACACACCTAGCATTGAATATCTTACATAAAATGTCATATTTATAATCAGCTAATAGTTTATGTTTCAGGTGGTAGACCCATAAGAAAATTCTTGATGAGAGGATGCCAGATAGTAAACAATTAAATTCAGTGGAAACCCAGAAACATTTTATCGAACAGACTTGTTTAATGCTATAACGAGTTAGTCAATAGTATAACAAAGTATCATTTGAGGCAGCTGTAGTTAAGTGAATGTGAACAGTGTTAAAGAAATAAGATGAGGAATCTTTCTTACCTTGAAAGCTGTTTAGCCACAACATTAAGCTTTGTTGAAGAAAACCCATGATGAGGTGGAAATCTGCCACGTCGTCACAAAAGAATGAGGGAATTAAGTCCTAAAGCTTTAATATATTTTGACTTCAAATTCCATGAGATAAATTTTAAATGCAAGAGAGCCAGCTAGATTATGTTCTAAACAGCACATGTTTAAGAACAGAATATTAATAAAACCAAGCACGCCTATCTGGTTTTGACCAATCATTAGTTGTCTTAAAAGATAGAAACTTGTGGCTTAAGAAAACATCAAGATTTTCTTGATCCCAAAATATACTTGAGACAAAAATATAAATTTAAATCTAACTGCGGTATGTTACAGATCTTTCATGTTCAATGCCCAATTACTAGAATAATATGCTAACATGGAGTAAAAAATTTGGCCTCCTGAATGCCCCAGCATTGCCAAAAAGATTTTGTCAAGCATAGGTGAACTGAGGTCAGAAAGAAAATGACAGATGTCTTTCTGCTGTAATTTAATCAAGATGCACATATACCTCACTGCCCCAAATCTCATTAACTGGTCTATTCATTCCTTCCCAATAGCGCAGCTCGTGTAGAGACGAAATACTGTAGCAAAAATGGTTGAATAGCTCCTAAATCACAACATACGCACGTGTGATGATCATGATTCTTTGCTTTACTTGACTCTATCGCTGCAAGTGAAAAGAGAGACCTGCTAACTTCGAGACAATACATTTACCTGAGTTGACAATAGTCTATTTCCCTCAAGCTACAAGACATTTGTCCATAAACTTGAAATCTCAACACCACCAAACAAACAAGTTCTTCCACGTAATGTATCAAAAATAACTCCCATATAACAGTAATCTAAAACTAGCCATGCCGTCAAAATAGTTTTGCTCCCATTGGAGATCAAATCCAGAGTTGACTTAAGTACCAACGAGCTAAAAGCTCACTGATCAGCCACGCTGTCAATTTGAGTTTACGTTACTCCCAAGGTTGCACCAAAGAATACATATATGTTACTACAGGTTTTATCAGTAAAAAGTAAGGGAAGTTCAGAAGTGGAACAAAAGTGTGGCATCATAGCTACAAATTACAAATATAAAACATCAACATAAGCAGCATCCCATATAAGTCTACTAACACTACAGGCATAATATAAATATTACTATATTTGACAAGTAATTCTTCAATGAATTTCACAAAAGGACAATCTTCAGTTGCCAGAACTCTTGAAGACTTTTCTAATGTCCAAAAGGCAAAAAGTACGAGCAAATGCGCAACAATAAATAGACCGTGCTGCATGGATTGATATTTTGCAATATAAAACAATGAACGAATTGTACCTCGTCATTTAAATTTCCATTTTCAGTTGGAGCTTCATTTTCATTCTGCATGCTCTTGAAATGTAGATTGTGCTGTCTTAAATTGACAATTTGCAATATAGAACAATCAACAATTTGTACCTCATGTAACAGATCTCCATTCTCAGTTGAAGCTACATCTTCTATCTGCATGTTGTTGAAACTCTCAAGAAGGTTGATGTTTAGATTCTCAGCATAGGTCAATTATTGGTCAGTATGAAGATAAATTAGGTACCAAAATTACAAGTATAAAATGGAAATAACTATTCCTGGCTGCCGATGCTGTTTTCACATCATTAAATATTTGAAATCCTAATAAACTCCATTAGTAATCTCTGTTATTTCATTTTTCAATTAAAATAGATCTCTTTCATTTCTAGTGAGAGCTAATTTTGAGCCTTTAGGAAAATGTTGATAATATATTTCTTTCCTTAAGAAAAACAGTACTTTGAGCATCCATTTTCCAATTAATAGTCTGCCATACAAGTTTTTTCAGTCCAAAAGGTGGGTTTTGTTTGGCAAAAGAAACAGGAAACAATGAAGCCTTAAACAAAACTCTCACAAATTGAAGTTTGCATCATTATGTACTTTATAATAATATTAGCAGATTAATGACAAAGAAATGGAAAAAAATGATTTTTTTCCATGCAGATCAATGATCATGTAACCTATGGACGAGATGGAGAAAACCATACAAGGAATACCTTTTCTCCACAACTTGTGATTCAACAGCAAGGACAACTTGCCAGTCAAACAGATTAGGGTACTCTTCTGGATC
>CAODLS011831404.1:0-27205 GCA_948243855.1 Flueggea neowawraea | reverse complement strand
AGTTGCTCCACACTGGGTAGTAGGTATGGACTTACAATTGTTAAACAAATGTTTAACGGTTTTATTTAAATTATTTATTTATTATTTATTTATTACGGATATATTTTAATTATATATTCGAGAATATTATTTTTGAAAAATATATCTCTGTTAAATTATTTAATACGGTAAATAAGCCGATTAAAATATGAATTTGGGTAGTTTTCTGTTCTCCGAGGCTTGTGCGAGATGGGCCAGGCTTCTACAGACGGTTCGCCTTGTACGCTGGTCGCGGTTCCGGGAATGGGTCGTGACATACATAAAGATAATCACAATCAAATGACCCATATTGAAAGAAAGAAAAAAAAAAAAAAGAAGAAAGCAAGTTGGAAATAAAATTGTAAAATGAAAATAAAATAATTACATCAAGTTTGCTGATACATCCAAAATTTAATGTTACATATGCTTTTTAGGTTTTTTATATCTGAAAATTCAACTAAGAATGATAAAATCACTAAGAATAATAATTTAAGTGCCACAAATAAGCACTTTTATAAAGATGACTAAAATGAAATAAACCATCAATTAGAAAAAGAACACATCAATTTAGAAAAAAAATTGCAGAGCAGAAATATATATATTTTTAGATATATTAGTTCATTGGTATCAAATAATTAAATGTATAGTTTTCTGAGCATCCATCTTTAGTTTGGTTAATTTATCAGGATTGGTTGTTCCATGTAAGAATGGTGTATAAATTGTGCAGCAAGATGTTGTCTCTCAAAATTAACAAAGGAAAAAAAGTAAGTAAACAATCTTACAAAATTAAAAAGACAAAGTCTCCTTAAGTGAGTGAACTAAACGACCTACCGACCCTCTTCACCACAAAATTTTGGGCAAGCTATTTGCCAAAAATGTTGAAATGTGAAATCATGTGAGGGACACAAAGTTCATTTCCAGATTTTGTGAAGCAGCAATTCATTTCTTATAGTTATAACAAAAAATTATTTGTTCCATTCTAATTGAAAACATTATCAGCACAATTCATGACTTCACAAATTTATAAAAAATGAAATAACCATGATTGAATAACACATCTTCACATTATTCCAGGATTATAGCACATCAGGAGATGTGTGAAAATGAAATAACAAATTCGATGATTATGAAAACTTTTCCTTAATACTGAAAACTGAAGGAATTTAACTACCGGTTTAACAAATAAAACAGTATATTTAGTAGGTTCGAGTTAACTACATCGATTTCTGCGGAAGCTCGACCCAACCAGCAGCGGAAGACAAAGGTCATGATCTGTTCGATGTTGGTCTTGCGAGCAAACCACGATCGGGTTGGCAACGGGAGTGCTCGTCTGTTTCGCAGTCTAGATGTCACACGGATCGGGATAGTCGACGGACGAATGACGAGTAGAGAGAGAGGTACAACATAGAGGAAGAAACTTTCTCTTCTTCCTTTCCTCCCTCTCTCTCATGTTTGTGTGGGCATGGAATAATGGAAGAACTCTTCCTTTTACGCTTAATATATATAAGCATTCAAATGGGCCTAATGGGCCATAAGTTCAATGGGCTTTGCACATGGGCCTTAAAGGCTCATTTCAATTGGGCTCGCTAATTAGTCTCGGTCCATCGTCCCGGTTCACACCTTGACCAACCGAGTTCGATCCACTCGTCATGGACAGACCGCTTTTTCCAACACTTTGGAATAAATATACATATAACCGTATTAAATTTCTTACGCAGCAACTGAAACTTGAAATAGCTAGCATGGAAAAGAAGATTGAGCTGCTCGAACTTTCACGAAGGTGCTAGACTTTGACATTAATCCAATCTTATCGATGGTATTTGAATAACGTGAATTCTAGTGGCAAAGTGGTAAGGTCTGAATAAATTCTGAAATCTGGTCGTGTCAGGAAGCTTTTGGCACAGCATTTGGATTCATGCTCTCTTGAAGAACTACACGAAATTTATGGCCAGCTTGAAAGAAGCTTAAGCGAAATCAAGACTCGAAAGGTACTAATTTTTCTCTCTTAAGAGAAATGTGATTCTGATCGGATACATTAATTTGTAAATGTCGAATTTCCAGATAGTAATTTTTGGTTGGCATATATAGCTAACCAATTAGGGTTTTTCTTTTTAATACGTTTAACTAATTAAAGGCTAATAGGAGAAAAATGGGTGATATTCAGGCTCAAGTATTTGAGAAGCAGATTAAGCAGCTGAAAGCAAAGGTAAGAATTAATGCTTTGAAAACCCTATATTGAAGGCACACTCTGCTTTCGAAGTACGTATCTGAGTAAATCACAATATTTTCACAGGAAATGCTCTTGTTAGAAGAGAATGCAGCTCGCTGTAAGAAGGTGACAAATTTTCTCATATTTTTAACTATTCCCTGCTAGTTATTAATTTGTGTTTAATAGCAAAGTTAGAATGAGAAATAGGTGATTCATGTTAATCTTATAGTTGTGTCATATAATCTACATATCAAACATGATTTTACATAACATAAAATCAACAAAAATGCATTTCGTATCAATTGCAGGTGTCATAATCATGTATTTTGTAATCTTGTTATTAAGCGTTTAATGATATGTTCAGTGCGGAGCAAAAAGATGGCAGCAAACAACTCAACCAAAGTCGGTGGCAGTAGCATTCTGCTCCGACCTAATTAGCAACAAGTGCTTAGATGTGGAGACGGATTTGTCAATTCGATTGCCGGAGACACGGTGCTTGTAGCAGCAGCTCTTTTCAATTATCCTCATTCATGCATCATCTTTTGTTTTTTTTTTTTATATTCTACGTTCAAAATATGGTTGCTACATTGCTTAGTGCATAATCTTCAAATACGCCTCAATTGACATTGACAATATAGGAATATGGCACCAGTAGGGAAAAGGGAATGATGGTGTCAACAAGCTTTTCATGGTTTGTATAGCACTAGGCATTGCATTTAGTGGTAATTACGCGAAAATTTAATCCGAACGAACAACTTTCACATATTACAGATTCACGCGCGTCACTTTTCGAATTCACAGCACGACTTTTCAAATCACACGGCATCTTGTTTATATGTTGTTGATATGTTATTGATTTGTTGTTGATATTTATATGTGTTTATATGTTGTTGATTTGTTATTGATGCTTTTTATATTTGCAAATTCAAAGAGTTTTGTTTATATGTTGTCGATATCTTTTATTTATATCTTGTTTATGTGTTAAAAATAACATATAAACAAACTGTCAACAACATATAAATAATATATTAACAACAAATCAACAACATATAAATTACAAATTTGTTTATATATTATTTTCAACATATAAACAAGATACTAACAATATATAAACAATATTCAAACAATATATGAACAAGAAACAAAATATAAATAATATATAAATATCAACAACAAATCAATAACATATAAACAAGTCATTGAATCTGTAATATTGATTAGTAATCTGTGCGTTGAAGATTTAGAAAATGATAAACCGAATATGTAATTAATAGTTTGGGATGTAATTAGCCCAAAATTACTTGAGCTTGGCCTGGGACTTGTAATGGGCTTCATTTTCCAAGTTCACTATTTGGATTGTACTAATTATGCACAATGTCAGTTTTTGGATCACTATTTTTTAAAATACTAACACATGTTTTAATCTTACAGCAATAGAAATTTTTACGTATACTTTTTAAAAATATCACATGTTTGAAACTAGATTTTAAAAATACCACATTCATTTTATATAAATTTTAATTTTTTTTTTATTTTTTAAATTTTTTCTCTCTTCATTTTCTCTCCCTCTTTCTCCCTTCGTTTCTCTCTCTTGGTTGTTCTCTTCCACTCTCTCCCCAAAAAAACCCTAGTCGCTCTTTTTCTGCCGCCATCCACCTCCTCTCTTTCCTCCGTCCTCGTTCGCTCTTCTCTCTCATCGCTGCCTCGTCTCTCTATTGTCACAACATCGTCTTTATGTTCTCTTTCTCTCTTCCGTTCGCTCACTTCGATCTCCGTTGTCCTCTCTTGCCTTAGAAACTGGGACATGTCGTCGTGAACGAGACAAGGTGGAGATGTGAACAGATGATGCGAACGGTGGCGAGGTTGTAAGGTACGCGAACAGTCAACGGCGAAGGGAGTGAGACGATGTCGATATGAATAGTGGCAGAGGGAGTGCGACGGGGTGTGGCGTATGGTGCGACAGAACAAAGTTGAGGAAGAATCTAGGGTTTGTTTGGGGGAGTGGTAAAATTACTTTTCAGTCCCTAACTGCCATTGTTGATTGAAATTACTGTTTAATCCCTCCAATTGGTTGTTTTTATATAACTGTTAATTATGCACCAAAATTGATTATTTATGAAGAGTGAATTTTTTTTTCAGGTTGTTAATAGTCCCTTAACTATTTTTGTGATTCACATTTGGTGTTGTTAAACCAAAAAGATTATTACATTATGTGAACTATTATTTTTTTGGCTCACAATGGTTCACAATAATGTATATACACCATTGTGAACCATTGTAAACCTCAAAATCGCTTAAAAATATTTTCAAGGAAAAATTTGTTAAATATTTAAAAATATATATATTTAGACTTTTTAAATTTTTTTGGATTGTATGAATTATTGCAAAAAACTTGTACTCGATTATTAACTTTAAAATTTAGAATGTAAAATATTTTGTGAACCATTGTCAACGTAAAAAAAATATCAAAATTCCAAAATATGAACTGTGTGTTTTTTTTTTTGTGAACCATCTAAAATGGTTCACAATAATATACACCATTTTGTGAACCGTTGTGAACGTCAAAATTTACTCTGAAAATTTTTTTAGGGTAAAATTCGTTTAAAATTTCTTAAAAAATATTTAAAAGATTTCATTTAGACTTTTAAAAAAATAAGAATTATGTGAACCATTGTGAACCTTTTAAAATATGTATTGTGTAAATTTAAAAAAAAAATACCACTCATCTGAACTATTGTGAACCAAAAAATTGATAAAATTGAATTTTTTTAACAAAATAATTAAATAAAAAATTATTTACATTTTTTTAAAAAATATGAACTTTGTACTCTATATGTGAACCATTGTAAACCGTTGTGAACCAAAAAAAATAAAATCTGGACTAAAAATATTTTTTATTTTAAAAAAATACAATTTCTCACTAAAGAGTCAATTTCTCTCGAAAAAATCAATTTTTCGCGAAAATTCTGTAATTTCTCCCTTGCTTTTCCAAAAATGGCAGTTTGGAGATTGGTCTCTTCCTTATTTTTATTTTTAGAAACAAGTTTCCTGTTGTGATAAAATTTAAAAGTGGCATTTTATTTTAGTATAAATGTCTATTTTTTCCATTTGGATTCGAAATAAAACATAATTCTCTTCTTTATTTTGTTTTTGACTTGAACATAATTCTTTTTTTATTGGTTGCAATTGTTTCCTTATGAATTATTCCCAAAAGTATTCTTTATTAATGTCCATCACATTGTAAAAATCTCGTATTTCGTCTCCCTGTTAGCTTTTTTCCTTTTATTTTTAATGAAGAGGAGAGGTGGCAATCAGTGCTATAGTAATAATCCATAAATCAATTTAGTGTGAATTAAGTCTCGTCATTATAGTGTAAATACCACCATCGGGATATATTGGCAGGGAGCAAGTAACACTGCACTACCACCGAGGCATAGTTGTAAGAACCCAACTGAAGCGTGACCAAATTTGTTCATACGACATAAAACTTATAAATATTTTTCCTCTACCGGAATTTAAACATGGTGCTGAAAATAGTTGTAACCATTAAATTATCACCTGTCGTTCACTTTGTGAGTTAATTTTTGACAGTAAATGTAAAAAGATTAAAATAATTTTTGTCTAAAGCTGGTAATTACTAGCAATTAAATGATACAGAGATGGAGCATTTTTTTTCCTTTTTCATTTATTATTTAGAAATAGAAATGGATCAAACTTAGCTGGAGGAGTTTTAATGGGCATGTCTGTCTCTCAATAATGAAATGAATGGTTCTTTGATTGAACAATCAATTCAACGAAGTTGGGAATGAATGATGGGTCCTCTTCTTCTATAAACAGTCACACAACCCACCTTTGGTAAAAAAAAAAAAAAACACTACCCTCCAAGAGGCAACAGCTTCCCCTTTCATAAACAAAGCCCAAATTTACATGTGAGGACAACACCTCCTTGCCCTACCCCCCAACCTCCCTTTGTCTACCTACAAACAACCCTTCCCATACGCTCCTTCACTTTCTCTATCATCACTTCAGTATTGTCACCTCCTTACTTTTTCTACTATTTACACCATTGTGAACCATTTCCCCTTTTTTCACAAAACTTTTAGTAAGATTTCAAGTGCTCGGACCCAGATAGAAAAACGAACATCCCACATTACCATCATTCTAATTAGGTTGGCTTCATGCATAGTGCATGCATAGTGTGTGTATGTTTGATTAATCTCTATTCATTTTGAAAGTATTGAAATTGTCTCAAATAAATTTTACACTTTAAAAACTCGAATAAATTATATTGCATAAATCACTCAATTAAAACAGATTTATATAAAAAAAATCAGTCTTTAATATTTTATGGATGGAGATGTTTGTTTTGTTCAACAGGGATGTGATCATGTTCATATAATACGCACAGTGACACAGTTGTATATGCCAAGTTATTAAATAAATAGATCCCCACAAACTGGACCACTTTGAATTTGAAATGTCTGTATCTCTCTCCATCCCCACATATATGAGATTTCAGAGTTAGTGAAGGAGTCAGGAATATATTTAGGGGAATCTGCCAAGTTTTTAGCAAAACTGAATCTGAATTCGACGTCATCCCTCGTCTAATTTTGGTTAAATTAATATCAAAACTGAAGCAGCTAAAGTTCATGCTTCAGAATATAATTGTTTTTATTTATAATGCACTGAGTGTGTCTTGTTGGTTCATTTGGCCCTTCCCTTCTTTCGGATTAAATTTGCATAAGACTAACATGTATTGTATGTTACATGATACGACAGCTTTTTTCTGAAAAATTAAAGAAAATTATAAAAGAAAACCTTTAACGTCATCGTTTGGCAACAATACTTAATCTCACCCTTAGTTAACCTAAATGAAGAGAGCAATAGATACGAAGCATAAAAAACCAGAACAAGATATCACCAACAGAGGAAACTGTGAAGCTGAAGATAAATCCCAAGTCATTCATACCCTAAGCATCCCCAACAACATTTAATGAACTTTGGTCAACTCTTTATCATCTCCACTTTTCTAGATTTCAATATCACTTTCAGTTTGACCAACCCACTCGCAATCCATTTTTTTTCTTTTCTTCAACTTATATGCGTGCATGTAATTAGTGTATTACTGCTCAATCGTTTAAAATTTTAGAAATTATATATACGCATGAATTCTTTAATCTAATGTAATCAAGCCAACTCGAGTCAAACTGTCTTAATAAGAAATCCGGAACTGAGTTTTTTCTTTGATTTTGTTATGCTTAAAATTTAATGAGCTCGAGTTTAACTCGTTACAAGTTTGTTTAGATTGTGAGTGAATGGAATTTGACCCAAGTTAAAATTGTCTGAGCTTAATTGAATTTATAACAAACAAACTCGTTTAATTGACAAACGAGTCAATCAAATTAAGACAAATTCTCTACCTTGACTCATTTACACCCCTAATTTGAATCAGCCTCAGTTTAAACAGTCAATATTTATTAATAGAAATGGAAAATATGAATTAGGATAGTCAGGGTGGGCAGTGCGAATTGGTATGATTATGATAAAATTTGAAAGAGGAGCAGGAGTGACAACTAACACAGTTATCTGATCTGACCTCTATTCTTCTTGGACAACACAAAACCAATCGGAAACTGATGATCTGGCTCTGTCACACAATTTCTGATTCATTTTTGTCATGTCAATACCTTAAGTTTTTGTTTTTTGGCAAATGGTGAATACCTTAAGTTTGTTTTGTTCTATCCAACATATGCATATAATATTATGCTGTTTATGGTTATACTAATACAAGTTTTAAATTTCAAATGTAACGGTAATGAAATTATTATAAAAAATTCAACAATTATGTGGGTGTTATGTGTATAAACAATTCATCACTTGAACCAGAAGGTATGATCATCTTTCAATTTATTATTATATACCTTCAGACTTCAGCCTTAAACTAGTTATTATTCAACATTTTTTTTTCCTTCCCAGGCCAAAAAAACACTTGATTCAAACACAACTCGGTTGATTTGATTTATTTGGAATTTTTTTTGGGTGCTTTTCCAATTTAGCCATTTCTGAACTTTTGTGTAATTTAGTTCTCTCATCTTGATAAGAAGACCAGAATATATGGTAATCCTTTTCAATTCAATGGATCAATGGATGACTACACATTTCCTGCTTGTTTATAAAAAAAAAAAAGTCAAATAACACTTATTTTTATTTTATAACTTTATGTACCATATTACTATTTAGAAAATACAATCCCTCTTAATACTCCATATGCTAAGTTGCTAACCTTTTTTGTAATATCAATATTGATCGTACATAATGATGAAGCCATTATTGATTATCAAAAATCTAACTTTAAACAAGTTATTATTATATAATAATGACTTACATTTTTACAAAGTAGGTGTACCCAGCTTTCTTTAATTAAAGCAGCTTCTTAGAAATCACCCAAAGATGAAAATCAAAAAGTTGATTCCCACATTGTGATACTATTTTCAATTCTTTGATATTAGCTCTTTTATGGCTCCACTCCTTTTTTTGTATAGGACATGTTTGTCTCAATCAAAATCTGCTAGCACTATTCCAACTTCAACATATATATATATATATATATGCATCTTTACAATTCACGTAGGGCTCCATGCAATCCCTTTTTTACGTTTCAGAAACTTTGTGAGCTCAAACTTTCAGAAAATGTGAACCAAATCTATCCTAAAATTAAAAGTAACATAATTAATCACTCTTTTTGAACAAAAACAAAACATTACTTAATGATTTCATCTTTTTTTTTTCGCATTGCTTCACCTGGAAATAATTAATGATGTCATGTTATTAATTAACAGGATGGTTTCATCACAAAATATCAAATCCAAGAATTAGTATTATTACCTATAAGAAGTAACTCAGTTAATAAGTAAATAATGACTTGTAAATCAATATCTGAGTTCAAATATCATAGATAATAACTATAAAAAAAATTAGTTTAGTTAAAAAAGGAACAGTATAAGGATTGCAATTGACTGAAAATAAAATGGGGGGGCTAATGACAACATTTTTCAAAAATTTAGGGGCTTATGCTATGATGGACATTTTGAATGTGAAGTGCAATGAATCATCAGAATAATATACAGTCCCAAGTAAGGATACTGGCATTGAAATTGAAGTGGACTCAGCCAAAAGTAGAGAATGGGTAAGAACAGTTTGCTAGAACTTTCTTGGACGTCGTGATGATCCATTTGAGACCTCAAACATACACACTCTTACGCCAAAATGTAACACCTCAACTATATTATAAAGAAAACCCAATTATTTTTTCACACTTGTTTATAAATACAGCTTACAAAAAGTATATAATAATACCTTTCAAAAAAAAGTATACAATAAAAAAGGGGTGCTTTTTTGGGGCCAAGAGTCCTTATCTCCACGTGTAAACCTCTTTAGGGGACTTGTAACATGACTAAAAATAGGGTTACTGTTCTTAGTCCTTCAGACTGGGATGTATTATTGTGTCTAGATCCGATAGTCCGTCCTCTTACGGAAGGATGGGTTACACGTGTTAGGCGTAAGACCAGTCTGACATTTGTATTTCTTTTAAATTATTAAATTTGACCGTTAGATCTGATTGATCAAATGGTCAGATTTACTCCAACGGTAATATTACCGTTGGAGTACTGTTGGGGCCAAAAAATTACCCTTTTGGTCACTAATAGCTAATTTTACACATTTTTCTATAAATACCCCCTAAACATATTTTTTTTCTATCATTTCTTCACTTCAAACACCCATTTATCTCCCACAAACTCTCTCAACTCTTAAAATTTCTCTCCAAATATTTTTTCAATGAATCCCAACGATTTTCCAGATTATTTTTCAAACAACAAAAACAAAACAATAGAAGAATTTGCACTTGTAAATATTTCCTCCTCTTCTGATGACGAGGAATACAAAAAAATTTGAGATAATTTCAAGCAATCTATTTGGAATGATCCTGCTGAAGAAGAGATGTTGAAATTAGTACAGCAAACCATACTATATGATGAATCCTCCAGTCGACGCCGTGAAAAAAGATCAAGACGTTATATTAACCAAGACTTCGTAGGTGGTCACGAACGGTTAGTTCATGACTATTTTTCTGAAAATTCCACCTATAATGATGATATTTTTCGACGTAGGTTTCGTATGAGGAAGGATTTATTTTTGCGGATTGTGGAGGCCATCAGAAATCACTCCGACTATTTTCGCCAAACTCTTGATGCGATTGGTTTCCCTAGTCTTTCACCACTTCAAAAATGTACGGCTGCAATACGACAATTAGCATATGGTTGTTCTGGTGATTTTTTTTATGGATATTTACATCTCGGTGAGTCCACTGTCAATTATTGTTTGAAGAATTTTTGTCAATGTGTCGTAGAAGTTTTCGATAGCAGATATTTGAGAAAACCGACCATTGCCGATGTTCAACGACTCCACACAATGCACGAAAAACAACACGGCTTTCCAGGGATGTTCGGGAGCGTTGATTGTATGCACTGGGCATGACGGAATTGTCCAACGGTCTGGAAAGGGCAATATACATGAGGTGATCATGGACATCCTACGATTATACTGGAGGTTGTGGCCAGCGCAAATCTATGGATTTGGCACGCCTATTACGGGGTGGCGGGCTCTAACAATGATATCAATGCCATGAACCAATCGCCGATCTTCAACGAAGTATTAACAGGAGGGCGCCTACAGTTGAATACATCGTAAATGGTACGACCTACAACCAAGGGTATTATCTGGCAGACATAATATATCCCGAATGGACTACATTTGTTAAAACATTTACTTACCCAGGGGATGAAAAAATAAGTTTATTCAAACAAAGGCAAGAGTCGGCTAGAAAGGACGTCGAAAGAGCCTTCAGAGTACTCCAGACGAGATGGGTGATTATACGAGAACCTGCACGTATGTACTACATACATCATATGACAAATATAATGTACGCGTGTATCATATTACACAACATGATCGTTGAAGACGAAGGCTACGTCGTGACAAACTGGACAGGAGAATAAGACGACCATCAAGCGAATGCATCACAGGGAGACCAATCCGACTTTGCAATGTATATCCAAATGTTCACCGATATTCGTGATCGTGAGCAACATTATCGTCTCTGAGCGGATTTGGTAGAGCATCTATGGAACAATCGTGAAGAATAATACCGAATTTTATTTTCATGTATTATTATTTTTTAAAGAAATTATGAACTTTATTTTAATGTATTTTTTATTTTAATGTAATATTTTTATTTTAATGAATTATTTTTATTTGAATGAACACTTTTTATTTTAATGAATTTGGGATAAAAAGTATTAAATAAAGTAGTAGATAAAAGTTAGGAGATTAAAATTAAATTGTGTTTAGTAGAAATCTGAGTAGGCGTCACGTGAGACTCTTACTTGGACCCTGGGTTATTGATGAAAAAACTGATGGGTTAGGAACTGAAGACTTTAATAAAATAACAATTAAAACGTTTAAGCAGGCGTCCCGCGGAACAACTTCAAGGACCCTGGGTTATAAGCAGCCTTAGAAGTTCCGAACTGGGTGCCCTACACGAACCAACCCAAACCAGGGCATCTACTCACGTGAAAGGTTCGGTTCGACCCATGTGACCCTTCTGCTCTGTTGTCTCCCCAAAAACGGTCTGCCGTTTCATTCGAAATGTTACTAGCACCGTTTCATGCACAAGTGTGTCCAATACGTCCGCCTCAATCTCCTTTACAATCCATTCTACCTCTTCTTCAAATGCCGTTTCACTCTGAAACTTCATCAGAGGCAAATCCTTGTCTATTATTCCATCAATGTCTTCGAGAACCCGACAATCGGCTCTTGGGTAGCTCTTGATTCTCGAACACAGCGTGGAAACCAAATGTGACCCTTTAAACATTTCACCACCCTGACCAAAAAAATGTTGTCTTGACCAAGGCTTGAGGTTAATGTAAGGTTTAAGAATTTCCACCAAGATTTCATCCACAAGGTGAAACAGTAACTTCCTATTGCACTTATGGCTGAGTTGACCAGAGGCATAGCGTTGTTGACTGTGAGAGAGGTAATTTTCGAGGTGGTGAAAAATTGAGGGGTCCAAAGGGTGAGAAGGAGAAAACCACCTGGTAAAAGACACAGGGGTATCGTTGTCTATGCCAATACGTCTTAGTATTCTGGTGACGTACTCATATTCTGCCATCGCTGCAGCTCCGCCGCTGCAGCCACCATTCAACTCGTCCTTCTTGTTATTGATATTAGTGTTATTGTTGATGATACCTCGCGCGTCGGACTTACGCATCGCTTCTTGGTTGTACGACTGGCTCGAACAACTAGATAACTGTGAACAGCCTCGTTTCGATTCTTGAGCACTATTTGGTACCTTTAACGAATTAATGTACATAAGTCTGAGCTATAAACATCAAGTTCGTTAATTTCTTCAAAATTACGCAAGGTTTTGTAAGAAAAGAATTAAAATAATACCTGTTTTTGAAGGATTTTGGTGGCTGGTGGAGTAGGGTCTTTCTTGACGGGAAGAAGGGTAGGGACAGAAGTGATGTTGTTGAGGAGGTCGTTTGACAGCGGAGTTTTCTTGCATTTCTTGTCAGGAATATTGGGTGTTAACGTTGGACGGACACATGGTTCTTCTTGCTTATTTCTGATAATGTCCGATGTTTGCGGAGGTTTTTTTATCAGCCTCGGTGGTGGAACTGTACCAAACTTTTCTTCCTTCACTTTCTTGCATTTCTTCCCTGGTCGCTGCGTCTTCTGGTCTTGTTGTTGTTGACGTTGCACTTGCAAAGGTGACAACTTTGGCTTGTTCGGACCCAGTTTGTCATTCTGTGCCACGTTACCGGCATGGGAAGAAATTGATGAAAGTGATGCTTTTGGAACAACATTATTAATGTTGTTGTAATTTTCCTTGTTCTTCATTTCCAGGAATTTGAGTCTTGGTGAGCATGAAGTTGGTTGCTTGCCTGGACTAGATAAATCATCAACAGCAGCAGCATTACTAGTTGATGCCATTTTGGAAAGCTTCTTGAACTTGAATCTACTCAAAAGCTCCTCTTTACTTGCATTCTCAGCTCTGTTTCTTACAGTGTTTGTGATGTCCCAGCCAACTTTCCTTCCAACAACACTTTCTTTAACTTGCTTCACTATCTGCCTTGCATAGTGACTTGGATTCCTAGTCTCATTATCTTCACTACTCCTCACCTCTTTTAATCTTCCCAAAGAAGAGATTAGAGAGAGGACTAATTCTTCAGCCGGGCTCTTGTTCTCTTTGTTGATTTGAAGTGACAGGCGATGATGCAGGTCCACATCAGACCTTCTTGCTGATGAAATTCTTGGTGATTCAGGCAAAGAACGAGTACCCGTAAAACCTCCCTCCACAGAATTTCTATGAGGGATAGGTTTATTAGATTGATGGAGGTGGTGTCTGTGTCTGAGATGGTGGTGCTGAAGATTTGGGGTGTTGAGAGTACTTGTTGGAGAAGAAAGGTTGTTGTTTTCGGGAAGAAGATCAAGACCCATGAGTCTAGCCACCAGATTAGGAGTCTTGGTGCCTGGAGAAGAGCTGATCTTTGAGGAACAATCACTTGGTGCATATGTTGTTGCTCCATGTGCTTTTGATCTTGTGGTGCTTCCTCCATTTGTTTTGATTTGAATACCCATCTGGATATATTTTCAAGAAAACATAAATATCATTATCACATCATTATCAACTTTACACAAAACAAGACTCCTAAAAAAATAAACAAATATAAACTTACTGGGATATTCAAATTTTCATCTTCTTTTGTGCTTGACATCAAAGAACTAGTCTTTTGACTCTCCTCTAATTCAAAACTATTCCTTGGTGCTTCAACTCCTACCCCAATTAAACATAACACATTAACAAACTAAGTTTAAGAAAAAAATAAGTATGAGAAAGAGAAAGAGAAAGAAAGTACCTTTAGGAACTGGAGGGTCTTCGTCTTCATCAGGAAGCAAATTGGAGTTGGTAGATACTATAGAAGGTTTTTGTTGTTGGGGTAAAGTAGAAAAATGAAACCGATGAAAATCAAATAACTGAAAAACAGCGCACATGCACCCAGATGCTGTACTAACACCATTATCTTTCTCTCTTCCACTTCTTATGGAGGAGTACTTGCCACCACCCCAATAGCATTCTCTTCCCATTTTAAGTTGCAGTGGCGGCTAAAGTTTCCACCTTTTTTAGTTTTGTGTATGAATTTAAGCAGAGAAGATTAATGGGTACCTTAAAAAGGTGTAGAAATCAGAGTGACAATGACTAGAACAAGTAGAAGTAGTAGCAGTGGGAGTGACAGTGTGAGGAAGAGAGAGAGTTAAGGGTGTGTTTGTTTGGTGAAGAAGCAAAAGCTGAAAAGGTTACAGGAAGGAGGTGAAGCGAGAAAAGCGGATCCATGAAGCATAAATCAGCCTCATTTGATTTGAAGAATTAAAAGTACAATTTGTGGGTTTTTGTTTTTCTTTTGTTGTTTTCCTTTCTGTGTCTATTTTTTTTTTAACAAAATAAGATAGAACCTCGAAATTTATTGATTATTCTCACTTATGACAAAAGAAAATCGTGGTTACAAAATACAGGTAAAAAATGGTGTAATTCGAAACAAACAATCGCAGCTGCAAAAAGAAAACAAACAACCTTTGTGTATCTAATTTATCTCTTTGTTTTCTTCTCAGCACTCCCAAATGTGTTTTTAGGTGTTACTACAATGAACACTCTTACAAATAGTCCTTAATGAGAATTTTTTTAGTAAATTAAGAAATTAAGGCTTAAATTAAGTAATTTCAATAACAATTAAGTAACAGTCATAGTTATTTAATTTATCACAAAATTAGGTAACCGATCAAAATTAAGTAACATGTGGCTAAATTAAGTAACGACATCCAAAATTAAGTAACTTTTAGAGTTACAATTAAGTAATCACTCTCTCAAATTAAGTAACTAAGGCTGAAATTAAATAATTTGAATCCTCACTAAGAACTTTTTTTAAGAGTCTTCATTGTAGTACTATATTGTATTTTTACCAGAGACCAATTCTAAGGCTACTCGTAACCCAAGGTCCCTGAAATCGTCCCGCGGGACACCTGCTTAGCATTTTTATTATTATTTTATTAAAGTCCTCAGTTCCTAACCCCTCAACTTTTTTATTCGTAACTCAGGGGCTACTTTAAGAGTCTCACGGGACTCCTACTCAGTTTTTCACTAAACACAATTTTATTTTAATCCCCAACTTTTATCTACTACTTCATTTAATACTTTCTACCCCAAATTCATTAAAATAAAAAGTGTCCATTCAAATAAAAATAATATATTAAAATAAAAAATACATTAAAATTAAAAATACATTAAAATAAAAAATACATTAAAATAAAGTTCATAATTTCTTAAAATAAAATAATAATACATGAAAATAAAATTCGGTATTATTCTTCACGATTGTGCCATAGATGCTCTACCAAATCCGCTCATAGACGATAATGTTGCTCACGATCACGAATATCGGTGAACCTTTGGATATACATTACAAAGTCGGATTGGTCTCCCTGTGATGCATTCGCTTAATGGTCGTCTCCTTCTCCTGTCCAGTTTGTCACGTCGTAGCCTTCGTCTTCAACAATCATGTTGTGTAATATGATACACGCGTATATTATATTTGTCATATGATGCCTGTAGTACAAACGTGCGGGTCCTTGTATAATCCCCCATCTCGCCTGGATTACTCCGAAGACTCTTTCGACGTCCTTTCTAGCTGACTCTTGCCTTTGTTTGGATAAATTGTTTTTTCATCTCCTGGGTAAGTAAATGTTTTAACAAATGTAGCTCATTCTGGATATATTCAGTCTGTCAAATAATACCCTTGGTTGTATGTCGTACCATTTACGACGTATTCAACTGTAGGCGCCCTCCCTATTAATACGTCGTTGAAGATATGCGATTGGTTCAAGACATTGATATCGTTTTTAGAGCCCATCACTCCGTAATAGGCGTGCCAAATTCATAGATCTGCGCTGGCCACAGCCTCCAGTATAATCGTAGGATGTCCATGGTCATCTTGTGTATATTGCCCTTTCCAGGCCGTTGGACAATTCTGCCATGCCCAGTGCATACAATCAACGCTCTCGAACATCCTTGAAAAGTCGTGATGTTCTTCGTGCATTGTGTGGAGTCGCTGAACATTGGCAGTGGTCGGTTTTCTCATATATCTGCTACCGAAAACTTATACGACACACTGGCAAAAATTCTTCAAACAATGGTTGACAGTGGACTCACCGAGACGTAAATATTCATCAAATAAATCACCAGAACAACCATATGCCAACTGTCGTATTGCAGTCGTGCATTTTTGAAGTGGTGAAAGACTAGGAAAACCAATCACATTAAGGGTTTGGCGAAAATAGTCAGAGTGATTTCCGACGGCTTCCACGATCCGCAAAAATAAATCCTTCCTCATACGAAACCTGCGCCGAAAATATCATCATTGTAGGTAGGATTTTCAGAAAAATAGTCATGAACTAACCATTCGTGACCACCCACGCAGTCTCGGTTAATATAGCTTCTTGGTCTTTTTCACGGTGTCGGCTGGAGGATTCATTATGTAGTATGATTTGTTGTACTAATTTCAACATCTCTTATTCAGCAGAATCATTCCAAATAGATTGTTTGAAATTATCTCGAATTTTTTTGTACTCTTCGTCATCAGAAGAGGAGGAAATATTTGCAAGTGCAAATTCTTCTATTGTTTTGTTTTTATTGTTTGAAAAATAATCGAAAAATTGTTGGGATCCATTGAAGAAATATTTGGAGAGAAATTTTAAGAGTTAATAGAGTTTGGAGGAGAGAAATGAGTGTTTGAAGTGAAAAAAATGATAGAAAAAAATATGTTTAGGGGGGTATTTATAGAAAAATGGGTAAAACTAGCTGTTAGGGACCAAAATGATAATTTTTCGGCCCCAACGGTACTCCAATGGTAATATTACCGTCGGAGTAAATCTGACCGTTGGATCAATTAGATCCAACGGTTAAATTTAAATTTTTTTTTTTCAAAAAAAAAGGTAAATATCAGTCCCGCGCCTGACGAATGTAGCTTGTCTTTCTGCAGGAGGACTGACTATCGAACCAAACCGGACGAAACCTTACCGCATTCCGGTCTGGGGGCTAGAAGCAGGGTGGGCAGCCTAAGGAGTGTGTTATTTTATTGGTAGTAGAGATGGTAAAAAGATGACGATATGACCACGCACACTTCAATCAATTCAATAATGTGATTCCCACAACCTCCTGAGTACTAATTTAAATACGTACGAGGTGGTTTATTGGGGATCTGCAAAATCACCTTCGTGGTGTTTATCCTCTTCATCTTTTAAACCAACCAAACCATGGTTAATTTTTAAGTAATCTTTATTCGGTGCCTCTTCTTTTCCCAAGCATAATCATTCTTTTTGGTAAGTCATTTTAATTGCTCCCATCAAAATTATCCTCCATTTGTTGATATTTGAGTTGACTTATTGGTACCGAAATTAATTCTAATATAAACTAATTGATTAATCTTAAGCTTCATCATCTAAATTTTCCATCAATAAACTTATAATGTAATAGTAATATTGAAATCATCTCTAACGATGCTAAAAATGCCACATTATAATTTTCAATTTTGTTTGATTTAGTGATACTTGTATCCCGCTTTTTCAGTCTCGACGCTCATAGACTAGCATGGATTGCGCTCGAGAGATGACATGAGTGTCAAAGGATTTGTGTTGCTTAGCATCTAGGACTTTAAATCAAAGACAAGTATGAATTTCATTAAACATAAAATATTAAAGTATAATAAAGAATAAGAATCCAAAGTATAATAATCAAAGTATAGGGAAATGACTCAAAGTACAATATCGATGTACTGTGAAGATGAGTGTTATGAACCGAGAAAGTGCTTTAAAGCCTACATTCAAATCATGAGAGACTAACTTACCACAACTTCGTAAACAGTTGAACTCAATCAAGGAGTTGATGATGTTATTGTTAAATTAATGCTACTCTTATGTTGCATGAAAATAAAGACTATACTAAGGATCAGACTAAAAAAATTAAAAATAAATGAATTGTATTAATGTACGTGGTCCCCTCTTTGAAGCTTGCTTCTTCCTTTATAGTCCTTGATCCGCAATGTTGCCTCCACATTCCTCATCTTCCGTGTAACCGCCCACTATACGTATTTATATACACTTCACTTAGCTTGTAATCGTCTGCTTTATGTCTTTTGTGCCCCAAATCTTTGTTAACTGCAACTCCATTTTCATCAAGGAAAGTGCAACTTGTCCATTTATATCCATGTTCTTAAGGCCATTACATTTCGTGTAAAACATTTGTAATGGCATGGACCTATGTCACTTGCACCTGGCCATGTAATGCACTTGTCAAGATGTCAAGTGTGACTCAATTGTACATTCACTTGCTCGATAGTTTAATACTCCTGAGACATTGGTCTTGCTCCTCCTCAATGCTTTACTAGCCATTGAGCTCGACAATGCAGTTACTAATCTTCGGGCATGGTTATCATCCTCGAGGCTGTTTTGAATTTTTAATGGTAACAGATGTCCTCGAAATACAAGCGTTTGATGTTTTATCTCGACATACAACCACACTACCAAGCTAACACCACCTAACCCGAGATGGGCTATATTTTATATGATAACAATACCAAAATCATCTTCAATACTAAATTTCTCATATGTGACTTATTTACTGCACATTACTTAGAGCTGTTTTTTTTTTCTGTGCCTTTTGTGATATGTTTGAATTATAAACAGTTCGAAGTATAGATTTAGAATTTAAAATCCAAAAGTTGGGGTTGACTCATCCGTTACAGTTTTAAGCTGCAATTAATACAACAAAAGAAGCTTTACAAGAGTGAAATAGAAAAAAGTCACTCGTGTGTCAATTGATGATTTGATTTTAATTCAGATGGAGACCAATTAGAAGGTAGTATTAATTAATCTAACAAGTACAGAGCGAAAGTTATAGATATGATTGAGTTATTGCATTGAAAGTCTATTAATATTGAAATTTGTGTTAAACTAATTTGCTTCAAAAATTAAATGCACAATTAGCAACGACTTGGGATCAAACCATGCACCACTATTTCCCAATTTCCAAGTGAGAGTAGTCGAAGGGCAAGAATTTATGGGTTTGAAAGTGGGTTTTCCAAAACTTTATTTTATACCTCCAAATGACTTGCCACCAAATATATACTACTCCATAATACTAATTTATTTTTAAAAAAATCCCTTTAAATTATTTCAAATATTTATACGCTAAGATGTGTTTTATGAGTAAATAAATGCATCATGTGAGAAGCAACAGTGGATGTGCATGGGTCAAATAGATTAAGCATGGCCATATTGATGAATAGGGTCCCTTATTAATAGTTTAAAATAAAATCCCACTTGACCACCGATGGCTTGGATCAATTGACAAAAGATTGTTTCAGTTTAACCAGAGGTCTCGAATTCAAACTCTTAGTACGCAACAACCTAAGTGGTAAGAATTTCACTATTTGAAGTGCAAGTTAACTCTCAAATACGAATTAATCTAGTGCAACTATGACTTAAAGGTGCCATCCTACCCCAGAAAATCGTGTGGTCGTGACCCAAAAAAAATCCCACTTTACTGAGATTTGGGCTTGTCCCTATGTAGCTTATGCGTATCCTCAAGGGTCACCATCCCCTACTGGACCACTATTTCTCTTCTTCTTTCTCTTGTATTTTCATCACTCTCTTCATCTCTTCCACCACCTTCCTGATTTATGCATTAATTTAATTAACATTACCAAATTGTGGTCCCCTTATCAGGTTTTTATAGCAAACCTTTTTTTTTCCTGATCATGGGTTTGGAAATCGTACATTCATGCCTTTTTATGTACGAAAACTGCACCCTAAAAGAGTGTGAAATCAATTACTACTTTAATTTACTTATTAATTATGTATTAATTTACGATCAACCAAGGAATTATAAAGGGGATGGGCCCCATCCTAGCGTTTGTTCCCTATCACGCGAAAAAGAAAACTTCAGATGCATGTTATTGGGGATGAAAATGTATTCAATGAAGTTGAATCAATTTTGAATTTCATTCCATGTTGACAATGTAATTTTTTTGCATGCAAGGATCCATGGCACCTTGAGTCAGAAACAATGATGAAAATGTGCAGCAGCTAGTTGAAATAAAAACTAAATATGATTGTGTGGGGAAATTGCACAACAGGAGAGGAGCAGAGTTCTGAAAACGAGCATGAAAAGCTTGAGCTAGATCAGGTAAAGAGAAGAGTTAAGGAGGAAGCCGTAGTGAATCTAAGCTCCATTTGGTCTCATAACTGAAAATCAATGACACCACAAACTTATTAAATACAATGCAAGAAAGCGGCTTTCAAGTTAGTTGGAATACAAAAATGTATTTACTTGCCACTTATGAAGATCATAAAACCAGAGCCCTCTTGAATACATTATATTTATCGTCCAATTTATGATAAGGGGATTAATGGGTAGGGCATTGTTTCATTGAAGTCTGGTTTGGGGCTACTGTGGCTGCTACAGGCAAAATAAGCAGGTGAAGTTAGCTACCAAGGCTAAGGGTTTTTAATAGAAAACAGATGCAAAATATCATAACACTGACCCACCACTTGTCTACATAATGCCAATGCAACTCTGACCCATTTCAGTCCTTTCCTTCAAAGGACTAAACGTTAAATGGGAAAATTATGTATAGACCCACAACTTTACTTCCCCTCGTCCTGGCCGTATTATGGCAAGTATATGTGTATTAGTGTATATACTAGAGCAGACCCACCTTTCTGAGTTTTATTTGTATCCTAGAATGGTTCCTTATTTTGAAAAGTGAAGTAGTTCCTATAGTGTGAGCTTGGTACTAAATAAGCTCCCCCTTGTTTGGTGTGTTGTACACTGTTGGTTTTCAACACATAAAGAAGGCCGTGGCTCAAGATATCCACATGAACTACTCTTACTAGGGCACAACATAGCTGGTGTTTGTTTTCATTTTTTGTAGAAAATTATTTCCTTCTTTTCCTTTTTAAATCAGGGGAAGAGAAAGTTTACTAAACAGATCTTCAACTACTTGGGAGAAAAAACCTCTGAAATTTCAATCTATTAACGGTCAAAATTCGAATTACCTTCTTTTTCTAAAACTTGGCTGTGTCCGGATTCGTCAAATTGTCTTGGCCAGATGGGTATGGTGCAGTGGTGGCAAGAAACCAACATCTCAGCTAAAAACCTGATTAGGCGAGTAAGAATGGGCCCGTGAATAAACTCCCACCATTGCAGTACAAAATATTGAAAACTTGATTCAATTTTCACCAAACTGCCAATTAGATGAATTGAGAAGAAGACGAGCCATTTATCACATAATTTACAGAAATGACTATACCAGTAAACCTTCCTAAATGGCAAAGAAAGGACAAACACCTACAAGGCTATAACAAATAACAAAGAGGCCTTCTTTCTCTTATCTATCTTAATGAGAAAATCCTAACATGCAATAATTAATGTCTTTTAGAATTTACAACACTTTAACTACGGCCAGGTTGTGGACAAGGAATCGTCCCCATCACTCTCATATCTCTCATACTTAATTGACCCAGTCTAAGAAACAAACAAGAAAATGAACATTGATTAAAGCATTCAAAAATTTGAATTTGAAACACTAGAACAACTATTCAATCCTCTTCTCCCACAGTAAAAAAAGATGACAAACGAAGAAGAAACTGGAATGAGACTTGCAGATCATGAGTAATGACAACATGCATAAAATGCATGACTGATTCAAGCCTTCTGGAGTACAAACATATGCGAGTGATATCCTTCTAAAGCAGAAACCGACATGACAATACGGGACAATTGGTGGGCACTTACAGCAGCACAATTAGGTTCCGTCCTCAGAGTTAGTTCAATGTGCCCGCCACCTCAGCATGATTGGGCCCTCGTGGAACTATCTCCTTAACATTCCTCAAATCCGGACCACCTTTGGACTATCTGAGGGCAGTTTCGGAATCAAATCTATGCAATGATATATTATTTTGAATCTCTTTTTCTGCAGCATGTGAGCACAATAATGTACTCTTTGAAAGGATGATTATCACGAAGATCAAAAATGGTGATTCGAGGCAGCAAGAATTTTTTGGAATCTTCAAAAGATAAAATACACAAAGAAGATGGCAAGGGCTTGATGAATTTTGGGGGAAATTACGCCTTTGGAAACTGTGTATATTCAGGGTCAAACAACAATATGATTACAGAGAGAGTACTATAAAAAAAGTTTCAGAACCTGTAAATCATTACATTGATCCTAGCATATATAAAAAAGTTCCAATTCTACGATTAACCCAACCCTATATAACTCTATTCTTCTCATCGCTCAACCAAAAACAGAATGGAGTCCTTGTTAGTATTGTAGCTTCATAATCAATAATTTTTCATTGAAATGTGAAGAAGGCATGCTAAATTAACAATGACGTGCAAAAATTTGAGATAAACAGATACCATATAGTTTAACTTTACCAGATGGGTCTCATCTCAACCGGCTGGATTTACTTTCACAAATATGGCAGCAGCCCTAACTTGAAGGATTGAAAGGGTAACAAACTAGCAGTAATCAATACTTTAAAGGCATTTATGAGGCAGTAAAAGGATTGAAAATAAAATTCAAAGAATTCACCATAAGACCTTCCATTTCAAAAGTATACAACGTGGACAATTGGAGGAGAAACAGAAAAGTGTAAGATTTTACAATTATGTTGAACAATTTCAATATGAAGTATATACTGATGACAAGATATGAGTACCAACATCTAGTCCGCAAGGTCAGATGGCATTTTCTGTATTAACAAGCTTTAATCAATTGAATCAATACAAGGCGGAATACTGGCCGAAATATAAGAAAAGGAGAAACAAATAAAGATTTTACCAGCTGGTGAAAAAGTGAAACTACTGTGCTTATGCCTTCAACAAAGCAATTGAATATGGACCGGCCTTCTAACTCCTACCATCCACATCAAATCCAGCCCCTGTCCAGCCAGGTGTTGCTGGTCCTCGTCCCTTAGGCATGGCCCCAATTCCCCTTCCTCTTCCCTGAAACTGAACTTTCTTTTTCCCTCTTCCTTCTCCCTCAACAGCAGGCTGTTGAATTTTCCCATTCACAGCTTGGGAACTTCCATTATTTGCTTGATTAGGTACATTTTCTGTGACTCCACTACCTGGTGATGGTGTGATTGGAACTGATGCATCTGAACTCGTGCTGTTCATTACAGGTCCGCCTGGTCTTGCATCCTAAATATAACCAAGAACACACTTTCAACAATCTCCAGCAAAATGGACATTATTTGCATATAGTATTTTACCGGTTGCACTGAATGGAAGGCACCAAAATACGACAATCCAATGACGTGCTCCTCTGTTAGCATTTTGATGCAAGCCAATTCCAGAACCCCCTAAATGGTGGTTTTGTTAAGTTTGTGAATGTGCATTTGTTTGAGAACATTTTTTATTCTCAATCGATCTTGAATGCGCAAGCAAATAATTCTTTCATGTTTAATTTAACTTAATACATTATTTCTTATCCTGTTTAGTTTCCCTACACCAATGAAGAGAACAGTAACCTCTCCAATTGTAATGCCTTTAAGAGCATCATGATTTGTGCAAAAGCTTTATTATTTCATGGCTTGGTAAATAAATCCCAGTCAAATGCTTAAATGGAGCTATGTAACAGGTATTCCTCAACCTCAACCTTCTAGAGTGATAACTGCAGAGGAAAGGCATTAACACCCTAAATTGCAAAAAACAAGTTCTTGGGTGACAGGCTGGCCAAACAAAAAATTGAAAGGGGTAAAACATCAATCATCCCCCGTTCTAGTATAACATTCACAGAAGGAGAGCGTGTCAGAGCAAATACTTTCAAGAAAACAAAGGCACTTCAAAACCCTATTGCAAAGAGCTGATCAACAGCAGTCTTCTACCAATGCACGTCAAGCAGGGAACCAATACCAAAATAAAAACACAAACTACAATTGGATGAAAAAATATTGAGAACTAAATTTAAATTTTTTCTCCCGCTCGTTTCATTTCTACTCAGGTGTACTATTCTACCATCTAGAAAAATGAGCTTATTTGTTATGGCATCTTTTTTTTTTTTTGTTGGGCCATACCTCAATAAGTAGACCATTATGTTGAGGACAACAAAAAAGAGTGTAAGTTAATAGTTCATGCCAAAAACCAGTAAAAAAAAAAAACTGGGCAACCATTGACTATAAATTGCAGTCTGAGTTACTTGCATATGCATATTGATTTGACCAACAGTTCTGAAACTGACAGAGAGCTTACAAGAGGAGAAGCAGTAGATGCTCTGCTTGGATTTAAAGCTTCCAATCGTCTTTTTAATTCCTCAAGTCTGGAAAACTGATAGTTACTGCTTTCTTGGACCTATTAAATAAAATAATGTCAGAACTTAAAACTGCTAAAAGAAACCAGTTTCAAATTGAGAAGATTTGTACCAGCTGATTTATGTCTTCACATAACTTCTGCTTAATTGCTTCCTCATCCTTCACAGACTTTTCAGCTGCTTCCCAAGCCTACAAAAAATTAGAATACATAGATCAGAGGAAAACAAAATGCAACTTATGTATTATCAAAATCATAGTACCCAATTTTCTTCTCAAGTGTATACTCAAATCCTGAAATTCTGAAAGTAACACCAAATTCCGATGCAAAAATAGAATTTAGACTTGCAGATTTGACGTAAAATACATCCCCTACCAGTCAAGTCGGCTATCTTAACTTATTTTGTCAGCCATTTAAGAAAATTTAACTAGTTTGGCTCATTAAGAAACAAATTTCAGAACTCAACAATCAGGTTAGCTGCTTTGAACTAATGGTTTCATACAGTAATGCCACAATAATTGGAATAAAAATGCTGAGTATTGCAATTTAAGTTGGACAAACCTTACGTGCTTCCTCTTCCTTCATCTTGGCAACACGAATTCTTTCGGTTGATGATTCAATTTTCTTTCTCAAGAGTTCAAGTGCTTTATCGGCATAAGCAAAGGCAATTGGAAATTTTAAAGTCACTAAGCTATACATTCTGTAAAGGAAAATCATGACCCAACCAAACATAACAGTGGGAGATAGTAATGCTGTACCAACCTGCCTTTTTGGGTCCCGCAGTGAGTTTCATCTCCATGGTAAGATTGGCTAGCTCTCGCTCCACATCACGAATCTTAGAATAATTTTCTTCAATATATCTGCCAAAATTGAAACAAATTCAAGCATATGAACATATTAAATTACCAACATTTACAACAAGGATATTGAGGACGACTTAACCAAAATTTTCTCTTCCAAAAGATAATGAAAATAATGCATCTACATCCATGATCAGGATTAGCAAGCTCAAATATGAAATTAAATATACTCAAGCTCTTAATAATGCAACCAATAAAACTACCAACTAAGAATATCTTGATTCGCCCTTTCCCTCATACAAACCCAAAACCAACCCTCCTCTCCACCCCTTTCATCCTCCTCCTCTTTTAGTTCATTCCTTTTGACAAAAAAAAAAAGGAGAGAAAGTCAGCAAGAACAAGGACCAAACTAAGAAAAAGAAAAGAGATAAAAATTAAAAACAAAACGGAAATAAAAAGAATGAAAACGGAACCCAAAACTGGAAAGAGAAGAGGACGACGGAGACCGACGCTGGTACTTCCTGTTATCCTCATTGTCGATCGGAGAGAGCTACGACGGGACAGAGAGCTAAGCGAGAGAGAGCGTCGGTAGGAGAGAGAGCGTAGGCCGGACTAAGAGCGAGCAAGAGTGAGCATCGATGGAGCAACGATGAAGAGAACAGGCCGACAGAGAGCAAGAGCGGTGGATAAGGAGAGAGTGGGGAAAGAAAGAGAGAGAGAGAGAAATAGTAGCGTGAAACAGAAAAAGAGAGTGTGCGTGTGCTAGATTTAGGATTTGAGGAACTCAAATGAGTTTTAGAAATTTCTGGTGGGGCCAAACATCTATTGCGACCAATTTGTCGCAAATTGAAAATTCCCAAGCCACCCGCCGAGAAATTAAATAAAATTTGAAAAGGAAGCTTAAAAATTTCGCATTGCGGAGAATTGGTCGCAAAATAGTGACCAACTGCATTTTGGTCGCAAAAAATTTCACTATTGCATGAAAATTTCTAATTGCGACCAATTCGTCGCAATTAGAAAATTCCCACGCAATATTAAATTAAATTAGTGAATTTAAGATATAAGGTAATAATTTTCAATTATATGGTGTAAATTCCATATGTAAAAATTTAAAAATATTTTTGGGTTATAAATTCTATATATATTTTTGGGCAATAAATTCCACACATATTTTTGGTAACAACTATACGGTGTAAATTTCATACATTTAAAATTAGTGGCCAACCAGCTTTTAAAATAATGTTATAATATAATACATTTCAATATTGAAAATTAATCAATTCCATACATATTTTTGCGTAATAAATTCCATACATATTTTAGGGTAATAAACTTCATACAATTAATTTGTTATATTAATGAAAACTACAAGCTTGAATATTTGCAATGAAACAATCAACTTAAAAATATTTGCGACAAAACGATCACAAAATTTTGTGACCAATTCTGTAATATCCTGTAATAACCCCAATAATTTTTATAATTATTTTTGGATAATTATATTTGGAGTAATTATTTTGAATAATTTTGGATAATTATATTTGGAGTAATTATTTTGAATAATTATTGGTGGATAATTATTTTTGGGAATAATTATTTTTTGGATAATTATTTTCGGAATAATTATTTTTGGATAATTATTTTTAATAAATTTGGGTAAAAATTTGAATTTTTATTTTTGGTAATTGAAGA